>JBBPLB010000015.1:28975-46117 GCA_038089595.1 Bothia castanella
GCGCGACCACCGCGCATTTGACTATTTCCTTCTCGACCACGACCCCGTCCCCTTCGCCCCCTCCGTCGCAGAGTGCATAACAGAACTCGGCCCTGGTCTCGAGCTCGTCGATCAGGTCGGCGAGCTCCCCAATGCATGGCTTCTCCGCGCCCCAAGACATCCCTATCCAAACCACCATCCCGTCCTCGCCCGTTACGACGCCCTCCGCTCGCACGCCGCCATGCAACCCCGCGACGACCGTTCCCGTCGCTTCCTCACCGCCATCAACCTGCTCGAGTACCAGCTCCCACGCCAGCGTACAAAACGTGCCCCACCCCCCATTCAACCAAATGACACCGCCGCCGCCATCGGTGCCCGTCTTGGCGTCAAAGATCCTCTCTTCACTAAGCAATGGCACATCATCAACGAAGAGTTTCCCGAACACATGATGAACGTCACCGGTCTCTGGGAAATCGGCATCACCGGTCAGGGCGCTATTGTGTCCCTCGTCGACGACGGTCTCGACTACGAAAGCAAGGACCTTGCAGACAACTTTGTACGTCTTCCCACCAATTGCCCCTCTGTCGCTCCTCATTCTTCCTAGGACGCCGAGCATTCATACGACTTCAACGACCACACTCCCCTCCCAAAACCGATACTTTCCGACGACCGCCACGGAACCCGCTGTGCAGGCCAGATTGCGGCTGCCAAGAATGACGTTTGCGGCGTCGGCCTCGCTTATGACTCAAAGGTAGCAGGCGTGCGCATCCTCTCCGGTCCAATCACCGACGTTGACGAAGCCGCAGCACTTAACTACGGCTTCCATGACGTCGACATATACTCCTGCAGCTGGGGCCCTCCAGATGACGGCAAGTCCATGGAAGCCCCAAGCTACATCATACACAAGGCCTTCCTCAACGGCGTGCAGAGTGGCAGACACGGAAAAGGATCCATATTTGTATTTGCCAGTGGAAATGGCGCCATGTCCGGTGACCAGTGCAATTTCGACGGCTATACCAATAGCATCTACTCCGTCACCGTTTCTGCTGTAGACTACAAGGGCCTCCACCCTTACTACTCAGAACCCTGTGCGGCCAACTTGGTTGTTGCCTACAGCTCAGGCAGCGGAAAGAACATCGTCAGCACATCCTCTCCTCTCCTCACCTTTTCTCATTCTTCCCCAGGTTACAACCGACGTGGGTGAAAACGCCTGTTCGGCTAACCATGGTGGTACTTCCGCTGCTGCGCCGAACGCAGCAGGTGTCTTCGCCCTCGCCCTCCAAGTTCGGTGAGTCTCACTTCATGTCCGTTTGCCTGTCTGACGCCACCCGTAAGACCCGACCTTACTTGGCGCGACATCCAGCATCTTTGCGTTCAGACGGCCCAAATGATCAACCCCGAAGACCCGGACTGGGAAAACACAGCTTCGGGAAGGTCATTCAGCTACAAATATGGGTACGGTCAGCTCAACGGGTACACTTTTGTCACAGCCGCGCAGAACTGGGAACTTGTCAAGCCTCAAGCCTGGTTCCATCCGTCCGCGATCCAGCTCAATAACGGTTCCTTGTCGGACCCAGAAGGCACCATGACTGGAGGTGTGCCCATCCAACCGGGTGGTGTTCATAGCACATTTACTCTCACGAACAACATGTTGCTTGAGCATAACCTCGAAGCGCTCGAACAAGTAACCATTACTGTCTGGATTTCTCATTCTAAGCGAGGTGACGTAGAAGTGGAACTTGTCAGCCCCAACGGCATCAAGAGTGTCTTGGCTGCAGCGCGCAAGCAAGATTATGCGGCTACTGGATTCAAAGGGTGGCAGTTCATGACTGTCAAGCACTGGTACGTTTCCTACCCCTTCCAAACTCAGTCGTTTACTCCAACATAAGGGGTGAGAACCCGATCGGTGACTGGACCATCAAGGTGTCCGATCAGTCAGACCCAAAGCACAATGGAACGTTCCATGGATGGCGACTTATGTTCTGGGGTTCCACCATCGATCCTGCCCTAGCCAAGACATATGTCCTCCCTACCAACAATGCAATCCTCCCATCTCCCGAAGAATTAGAGTCGGCTGAAATCCCGACCCCTTCCACTAAATTATACCCCAAACCTACATCGGGCCTCCCAAGTGACCACGACACGGCAGAAGGCGAGGCTGACCGTCCCGCCTTCCCGGGATCCTCTCCAACACCCAGCATGACCCCCACTCCTGACGAGGGTTGGTTCTCCGACATGTCTAACCTCGTCCACAATTCCAAGTGGTTCTTTGTCGCTATCAGTGCTGTGATTGTCTTTGCTGTTGGCACTGGTATCTTTTTCTGGAGGAGACATGCAAGACGCCGCGCCGCATATTCGACCCTGGCGGATGGTGACCTTCCAATGAGTTCTGTCTCTGGGGGCAGTGCACGCACACGACCGAGGGCAAAGGAGCTGTATGATGCATTTGGAGAAGTATCCGATGACGACGAAGACGCGGACGAACAAACTATGCTCCATCCTGGCCAATCTTTTGATGACCATCAAGAGGCCAGGCTGGGTTTCCACTCCGACTTTTTGAACGACGATGACCCGGCCTCCGCAGGGCCGACACCGAGGTATCGAGATGACCCTCAACCGCGCGAGGAGGGACCGGCAAGTCCCGGGAGTGGTAGCGGGTCCAGCTGGGAACATGCTTCTCAAGAACACTCAGGATAGAATGACATGTTATATTTACGGACATATTCCTGCATATATATCAACCGGAAGGGATGTTACAAACTGACAATACAAACGAAAGCACAGCATATGAGCAAAAAAGGGATAGGAAAATTTCCGTCAGACGTTGATGAAACGCAACTTCGAGCTATTTGCTACGCGCGCCCAGACATCTATGGATTCGTACTACACACAGAAACGGTGAACAACACACTACATGAGACAGGAAACGCCAACTTACCTCAGCAATGGTATCGTTGAGTTGTGCCTCAGTATATCCAGCACCCAGCACCCTGGATCGCACGTCAATGAGCGCCAATTCTCCGTCGTCGCCATCTTCGCTCAAGTCGACGTCCATATCGCGTTCACCGCCAGGTCCTTTGCCGAACCTGCGCTGTCTTTTTCTTCGCTTGCCACCACCTTCCCCAGCCATGTTCTTGATAAGTCGGAAGATCTGGCTGATGACCGACCGGTCGGGTTCATACTCCCGATCTTCGTCATCTTCGAGACTCTCCTTGCTGCACTCCATCAGACGCAGAGCCTCGTCAACGTCACCGTGCTCCACGATGTCTGCGAATCGGAGACGTGCAAGTGCTTGAGCAAGGCGGAGCACGCCAAGCAATGTACGTGCCGATGTGTAAGTGTGAGATTTTTTCTGGGCCGCCTCCTCCTTCGAGAGCTTGCGCAAACGCACATAAGAGTCCACGATGTAGTTTGAGACAGTGGGAGGGACGACAGGGCGCTTAAGGCGTGCTTGTGCAATATAATGTCTGTTTCGGTGTATCATGATGTCAACATGGATGATAAAACGATGTCATGAACACCGACCTCATTAAAGAAGGATCAATAACATCGTACTCAAGTCGGGGGTGAGTGTTATGCATATGCACGTGCGTGACATGTTGAGCTAACCGTTCGTCGTCTTCACGTGTTGGCTTGTCGAGGATCAAGAAGAGGAGGTCAAAACGTGACAGGAGAGCCGCAGGCAAGTTGATGTTTTCCACCGGGGATACTTTGGGGTTGTAACGTCCATACAGCGGATTCGCAGCGGCGAGGATAGACGTTCGAGCGTTAAGAGTGGTTGAGATACCAGCTTTGGAAATTGAGATCGTTTGCTGCTCCATCACCTCGTGGATGGAAGTTCGATCAGCTTCATCCATTTTATCGAACTCGTCAATGCAACAGATGCCATTGTCCGCCAACACAAGAGCACCTCCCTCTGGACTCGTTTTTGTCAGTTCACAAGCCGTTTCTCGAGGGGAAGGGACAAACCAAGAACCATCTCATCCGTAACCGGATCCCGCATAACAGCAGCTGTGAGACCAACGCCAGAGGAACCTTTTCCTGTAGTGTACACACCACGTGGGGCAACTTTTGAAATATACTTCAGCAATTGTGATTTGGCAACACCGGGGTCACCCATGAGACAGATGTTGATGTCGCCACGAATCTTCATTCCATCACCCATGGTTTTCGTGACACCTCCTACCAGTAGCAGGAGTAACGCCTTCTTCACATCTTGGTGCCCATAAATCTCTGGAGCAATGCTTTGAGCAAGCTTGTTATATAACGCGGGATCCCTTTGCATATCAGCGATTTGTGCCTGTATCTGTGGCGTCATTTCCAGGTCGCTGTACTGCTTCTTTAGCTGATGGATATATTGTACTTCCAAGTATGTATCGGTGAGCAACCCTGCTCGAATAGCTTGGTATCCAGTGTATGGTATAGGCAGGAAAATGCCTCCAAGATGAACCACATCTCCGGGATTCATTATACGAACGAGGTTGCCGTTTACATGGACTGTCATTGATCTAGGAATGTGACCGACTGGGACTTGGTCCGCCTGCAATTTTTTAAGAAAAATCATTAATGGACTAGGGAAAGAGGCGGACCATTTCCTGAATTTTGACCTCCTGGAACGGGCTGAAGCGACAAGCGCGCGTCTGCATGTGCAGAGACCCGCGGATACCGTTCTTCTTGCACTCATTCTCGTTTTGACAGTCAGTGATTGGAGAAAACGTCTTGCTCGATATTTGTTGAAACGTTTCCGACCCACACACGTCACACGTGTAGGCATTCACGAGAAGAAGAGGTTTGACTTCCGAAACACGGGTAACAATTCCGCGAACAGTGATCAGCTGTCCCAGGTGCGCACCCTTGACGTCACGAACAGCCAGCGCGATGTCAGACCGCAGAGGCTGAAAGTAGATGTTACTAAAGTAATAATCAGTGTGGTACACGTTATATGATGGTGATGACACGCACTACCGCCGCAAGAGATGGTCAGGAAAGCCTTCCTGAACTCCTTCTGTCTGCTCGTTCCGCTCACGTCGCTGGTGGAGAATGACATCGATAACCTCGTCATGTTCACTTATGTCCTTGGTTGGTGTCGGGAGAAGTTTGTCAACAGCTTCACAGAATAGCTGGACATAGCGCCGAGTATTATTTTGAATGCGAGCCACAAGTTCGGAAACGGTTTTCTCGTGCTGGAGAGGGAGATAATAATAAGACGAGCGGACGATTAATGAAAGCTCAAATTCTCGCCTGGTGGATGTCTTCGAGGTCAATGGTAAGCACCTGCTGCTCACGGTTTGCTATTCTTTGCTTGAATACCAGGCATCAAAATGGGGTGAGATTCTGGGCTGAGGCGAACATACCAGCTGTTGCATAAACTTGAGCCCCTTTGTCCTGGAACCATCGTAACCCTCATCCTCGCTGTCGTCCAATGCAATATTTGCAAAGTCTCGATCCAAGTCCTTGTCATGGCTGACATATGTTGAAAGGAAGTTCCGTATTTTCTCTGCGATGGATAAGAAAATGGTAATTAATGGTAGTGCTACACGCACCCAACTCATCGTCGTAATTGACATTTATCTTGACGACTGGCAGAGACATGTTAGTAGTGATAGTTGTGTCGCGTCAAAACGCGTCCGTCACAAGAATGGTCACACTGTCACCCTATGCCGCAGTCACGTGAACTTTTCTCAAGTAGTTTGTGAATGTACTCTGTCAATTACATCGTGCTAGGATACGGATACGTACATAATATACTATATTACATCGCCACGTAAATCAGCGTAAGTGCACAGATGATACCCCTGGTAGTGATGTTTACCTTATGTGAGGACGCAATCAAGGAGACCGTATCCTCGCTCGCTGCCAATGTTCCAACTTTCAAGGGTAAATATTATCAGCGGTGACTCGACGACTTTATGCTCATTCCTTGACCAGGCCACATGGACGTCTCTCAAGTTGCCCAAAATGGGATCGATTTTCGTCAGAAATCTGCTGAATGTGGCACGATCACGACGAAAGTCGGTCGGATCGACATCTTGCAACAACGTACACTGTTAGCCAAGCGGCCCGGTGTTACATTAATCTTACACTCGCAATAAAGGACACATACCTCTTTTCCCGACAGAGACACAATGAGTTCGCTGCCTTCTTCATCTTGAAGTAGAATATACAAGCGATAAAACCATTTGATATGTGTTTCTATCATGTCGTCACAACGTGGGCACTGTTTGAAGGAAGGCGGAGGGCTAAGAATGAGATGAACATTGGTAGGTGCCCGAAATTTTACAAAGCCCACCTTGATTCACACTTAGTGCATCGCAAGACAGACGCATCTTCAAGAGAGAACGGAAAGAAATCGATGGCGCGAGCTGACACTCTAAACGTGTTCGGAGCAGGTGTCGCGGCTACTTGTTGTAAAGTGGTGTTGTCTAAATTAATCGAGGACCGTCTGAGAGGTGCACGGGCCTCTGCATGCATTGTAGGCGTCGCCAAAACGTTCAAGTTTTTTTCTCTTTCCCACTTTTCCTTGTTCCTACATGGATATCTGAGTAGAACAAGACGAGTCATTAGAAGCGAACCGACCTCTGCAACGTTTGGGCACGGTGGCTTGATGAGTCGTGCAAGAAAACGATATGCGTATCTTCTCCACCCAAGGATCCATGCACACCACCGGATGCATCCGAGCGTTTGATACGTACGTTGTGGACTATGTACATGGAACCGGGCTGGAGGTCCAGTGACATCTTGGCTTGAGTGTCGTCCAGCTTTATCTTCACCACGCGATGTTCAAGATTGTACGCCCAACCCCCTGTTGGAATAGTTGTTGGCAAGTCAGGATTGTATGTGTAGTCGGTGACATATATGAAATGTCCGTCCCGCGTGTTGAGGTCGATGTGGAGCAGCTATCAGGAATGCGGTCAGCACGCTACAGTTGTTAAGGAAATGGAATACCTCGACAATGCAAGTGAAAAACTTCGTACCCCCATCCACATCTTGAAGGAGCATATCCGGAAAAATATGCAATGATGCCGGTCCCGAGCCAAGGCTGGATTTATTCAACTCAAACTCCTTCTTCCTCCTAAGAAGAGTGTCAATTTGATCCAGCATCATGCTACAATACACTTACGCCAAAAGAGCTCTGAGATTTTGCTGCACCTCGAGTTTCGTCTCATCTAGTTGAGCAACTTTGTCCGCGAGCTGCACCGTGCCTTCCATGCAGTGGTTAGGGTTCCACCTTGCCCGAACGTTGTGCAAGTACCAGTATTCGCCAGGATTCATCATCTTTGCGACGTTCCTTGCGTCATCCCACATATCGCATTGCAACACATAGTCGGACAACTCAGGTGGGCACCAGGTGGCTTGCACCGAATGAAGGAAAGCATTAGCAGTATAGTCTGTGACATAGACAGTAGTTGCACTGCCGTGGTTGTTGAATTTTTGGAGCACCTTCCACGAAGCGTTGAGAATCGGCTCGACTAAAATATCAATTTGCTCACCTCGACGGTACAATTGAAAAAACCCTGGGGAGGGAGATCGGGAGATGCTTCAGAAATTAAGAGATGCTGCTTGCGTAAAGGTCCTGAGCACACCACAGTAGACACTTCCTGTCCTTCGGGTCCGTGTCTAGCCTTCCACCACTCCCCAATTTGCCGACAGTATTCAAGTTCGATGCCATCCTGGAACGGATCCCAGTACGGGGAGAACTCGTAACCCATCCCATCGTCGATTAGTTCTTTATCCGGAGCATTTCCCTTGTTAGGAGGTCGTATAGAATGTTTGAGAGGGTCGTAAACAGCCCAACGCAACTTGTCGGTGTAGCCCGTCGCCGTTATGGCATCACTGAACTCGCCAATCTATGGTATATATGGGCTTATCGTCAATCACCGCAAACCACTTCACGTCGTTGTCGGACCTTGAGCTTACGTAGAATAACAATGTCATCCTTCTGCACTTGCGGCAGCCACTCCACATATTTCTTTTGAAAACAGTTCACTGTGACACTCTGTCGCGGTGAGTCAACCGTCGATGGATCGACCAGGGTAAGCGAGCGACTCCATTCTAGAAAAAATAGTATGATTCTCGCTAGCCACGTATGACATGATTGACTGACCATTTGTCCTTGTCCTTTTCTCCGGGGTCACGGAGGTCACAATTCCAATGACATTGATCATGGAATGACCATTTCGAAGGTCACTGAGGGCAGTGAAAACGTCTCCCTAGAATTAAGAGGGTGAGATCAACATCCAACAGTACCATCGAGTGACGGACCCTCTGCGTGCGAACACCTGCCTTCAGCGAGAGGATAGGGACGCTAGCTTCACCAGGGACGGACGTCGTATCGCTATGGTTGTTTTCGCGCGAGGGGACATTTCGGCTCTCCTCTCGGATAGAGGCCTTTCCGTAACCGCGGCCACAAACCTGATGGAGCTTAGAATGGCCGTCAGATGCATTGGTCAAGGTACCGTGATTTGAAGTTTGGGGCTGTTCGTGGCAAGGCGTAACTATGCCAGTTGGACGTGGTCTGTCTGTTTCATCTGCTAGTTGGTTGGAGAATATAGCCTCCTTCTCCTTGTACAGCTTCCGTTTCTTTCTTGCTCTCGCTTTGGAGGAGCGACTGGGTCTTTCGACGCTAGGATGCTGAGTGGGTTGCATCGACTGAGCAGTAGCTGCGCCATCCGCGGCTGCAATCGCTGGTGGTGGATGATCTGGGTCGACGCATTCAAAGTGACAACTAGTGACGTCGCTCCGCGGAAGGGTTAACATGAGTGGGCAGGGTGTTGCTGGGATGGGACCATGGTGGGTCTCAGACGCGTCCATTGTGACCGTGTCCGAGACAGTGCGAAGCATGCCGGGGTTGTACCACTCGTCTGCGTTTCCTGTACACACCGAAACAGACATTAGTATATGGTTTTCAGCCTGACTGTGGGCGCACATACCAACCCATGTGTCGACGACTTTCCCTGCATTAGCGCCACTCAGGTACTTCAGTACTACACCATCGGGAAACCGTAGGATGATCGGAAAGTAATGGGGGGAACTAGATTCCTTGCGACGGTCAACCCTCACCCCTTTGAGAGCAAGACAGACGCGTTCATGGGGTCGAAATGTAAACCCATCTTTGTGAGGGACCTCTAGTTCGAAGCGGTAGGGAGCAGAGTCTTCCATGACCTCGAGATTGAGGCGACATAACCTGTTTCGGGGTGGCCATATCATGAAGACCTTGCCTTCAATGTACCCCGAGTCGTCGTCCTTGAGGTGGAGGAGCTCCTCGACGCTGCGTCTGTGCGAGAAATAACCAACGCTGTTTGAGCTGCCACCTCCCTGCAGGTTCATGTTGGCAGGAGCGAACTGACCCCCGAATACCCGCCGCTTGGCGCGCCATTGGAAATCCCCGCGCGGCACCCACACACCATGTCGACGCTATCACTGCCAACTTTATACGCGAGAGCCTTGGACAAGGCCGCCAGAGCTTCCAGTCTACCTACCATCGAAGATGAAACTCAGGCATGCGTCTGGCCTACCAACGCTTCTATCTGGCTAATGCGACCATCCCCAGGACCTCATACAAGACACGCTCTCTGATTTCATTCAGACGACCTCCAGGGTCGCCAATCTATCATTGTTCAGCTCAAATGAAACGCTCGACGATATCTCTACGCCGGATCTCGCGTATTTATCTCTCCCGTTCATACATGCAGAGGTGCAGAACCGTGTCAGGGCCACCGATAGAAGTGATCGCATGAGCAACTTGACGCGAGTTCAGGTGCGTCCAAGAGCTGGCGGTTTACAAGCACGTTGCCGATACTACCACTAGTGTCATCTGAACACGTATGTTTCCAGCCTTGAAACCTATGACATTGTACCGGAGACCGAGCGTGCTCTGTATGGTCAGCAACCATCCTCTATCAGAGACGCTGGGAAGCGCAGGGAGGTCAAAATCAGACAATACAAAGCCGAGAAGGACCTTCGAACTCGTATAGAAGTAATTAGGAGACGTCGGCGACAGCTGGTTTCCGAGGAACGCTCGTTCAGCGACTTTGACCTTGTGGCCTCTCTCATTCTTCCTTCGGAAGACGACACTGAGGATCTCGAAAGCGAGGATGTACCCAGAGAAACTACATTACTACTTCTCAGACTCTTCTATGCACAGGCGCGTGGGCAACTCGAGAGTGTGGATCAAGAAATCCGGTTGCTGCGCAATGCTCCGCCCCTACCCCCACTCTCAAAGCCACCAACAGACGAACGGCAAACCGAGACAAAAGACCAGGAGGCCATGTGGAAAATTGATGCAGCCCCCGAACTTCCCAACAGAGGTCCCCTATTGGACCCCCATGGCAAGGTAGGACCAGCAGTAACTATATTTTGTAAACCTTCTAACCATGGCTGCAGCCATTGCGACCATTTACAATTTTGCCTTCGAGTGCGTCGGACCGTACCCGCCTGCAAGCACAGGTTTTTGGGCCAGGCCATCGTCTCCCAACCATGACAATGGACGAATACTTAGAAATAGAGCGACAGCGGGGGGGAATCCTTTCCACCGGGGGGTAAGCCACACTCTTGAGAATACTCACCCTTTGTTGACCCCTTCGTAGACCCCAGTCCGAATCTAAGTCCACATCGTCTGAGCAGCTTACCATATATTCAGAAGTGGGTGGAGCAGTGCTGGGGGAACTGAAAGCAGAAGAGAAACGCCAAAAAGATGAACAGTGGGCTCAGTATAAAGACGCCAATCCAAGAGGCGCAGGCAACACTATGAGCCGTGGTTAGCAGACAAACTAGGGCAAAGTGTAGCAAGTGGGAGACCCCGTCGACGGGTTGTAGCCAGCGATTGATATTCCGAAACAAAATCGTGGTATATAATGTCACAAGAGGCAGAGTGAGGGATACATCAACAGTTGCATTGTGAAGCTTCTGGAACAGTAGGTGTTTGAGCAGTTGTCACGTCGATTTCTGGAATGTCTCCATTCAGGTCTGATTAGTATAACCCAAGCGGAATACACACTGGTGTTCTGTATGTCTGCTTGTGCGTTATTATCCATGCCAGGCAGCGACATGGCTATTTTCTTGAATAACGACTTGACGTTATGACCAGCCTTGGCCGAGGTCTCCATGAATATGATGTTCATTTGCGTTGCTTTCTGAGTTGCTTCTTCCACCGTAACTTGACTAGATTGGTGCGAGGAGTTAGACATGCATTACGCAGAACGGGGGGACGGACCGCTTCTCTGAAAGGTCGGCCTTGTTACCAACGAGGACGATTATGACATCATTTCCGCGCTCTGATCGTACGTCGTCGATCCATTTTGACGTCGACAGATAGGATTGCCGGTCTGCACCATCGGGATTGGGCATGGAAGCTGACTTGGAGTATAAGGTACTTACTGGTGATGTCGTATACGACTATTGCTACAGAGGAATCACGGATATATGATGGTATTAGCGAACGGAATCGTTCCTTCCACACGTGAGCCATTTCTGCATGAGTACATCTCCAGACTCGGCTCACCTGTCCAGCAGTGTCCCACAGTTGTAACCGAACCGTTCGATCCTCGAGGTACATGGTTTTGCTCAGGAAGTCAATGCCAATCGTAGCCTGATAGGTGTTGTCGAATGTATCATACATGAATCTGCATGTAGGCCCGATGAGCATGCGCACTCGTTCGAGTAGTTGGCTGACCTTGTGATCAGACTGGTCTTGCCGACGCTTTGGTCACCAAGCAACACAATCTTGGTGCGCTTTGGTGGTGTGGACGAGAAGTCGGCGGTTGCGGGTGTGGACAAGGTATCCATTTGTCTTGTTGCGTTGAGAGTCGGACCAAGTCGGTCTACTCAGTAGCAGTTTACCCTTGTTAGTGTATTGATTACATAATTGAAGCTACCATCAAAACTTGAATGATTAGCGGTCCATATCATCGACTCGACTCGCGATTACAATGAAACTGTCAGACAAGATCGCCGTACATCCCACTGGCCGACCTTTCTATACATTCGAATTCTTCCCTCCCCGCACAGAACAGGTCGGTTCCACCTGTGCGCTTGTACTTCCTCTTAAGAACGAGACAGGGCTTCGACAATCTCATCTCTCGCATATCGCGTCTCTCTGCACTTCATCCCATCGCAATCAGTGTAACATGGGGTGCAGGTGGCTCTACAAAGGACACGAGTCTCGAACTGGCCGGATTCACACAGTCCCAGTATGGCATCGACACAATTCTGCACCTGACGTGCACCAACATGCTTCCCGGCATGGTTGATGATGCTTTATGCGTGCGTCAGTAGTTTGCTCTCCTCCCGTACCTAACGAAATGTCCAGGAAGCGAAGGCGCGGGGCATACAGAATATCCTAGCACTCCGCGGTGGTCAGCCGTTCTCACTTCCAGCTCTTCATCTAGTCTCTTTATAATATCACGCAGATCCTCCACGCGGGCAAGAGAATTGGACACCGGTCGATTCCCGATTTACTTCTGGGTTGGATCTGGTCAAATATATACGTTCTTCGGAGGAGTACTCTTCTCACTTTTGCATAGGTGTCGCAGGTGACTACGTCACCCATCGTCGGAACAATGATGCTAATCCATTTCTTATTTTATAGCCTACCCAGAAAGACACCCAGAAAATGGGACTAGCGAGGACGACGCCATTAGCATCCTCAAGCAAAAAGTGGATGCTGGGGCGGAGTTCATTGTAACACAATTGTTTTATGACTCGGACCGTTTCATCGATTGGATTCGGAAAGTTCGGAGCAGAGGTTTGTGGTCCCTCCGGACCATCGAGGCTCTTTCCTCATGAGATACAGGCATAACGGTGCCAATTATACCCGGCGTCATGCCCGTACAGACGTATGCATCCTTCCTCAGAGTCATTAAGCTCTGCGGAGCTCAGGTTCCGCCCGATATCATGACCGATTTGGACGCAATCCGGGTGCGTCGCTCGATCGATTGTACTGGCAATTAATTAAAGAACCGTGATAGCATGACGACCAACTTGTCAAGGACTATGGTGTTCGTCTTGCCGTTGACATCATACAGAGGATCACCGGATCCGGCCTCATTTCTGGTATTCATTTCTGCACTCTCAACCTTGAGAAGAGTGTTCAGCTTGTCCTTGAGAAGCTTGGGTGGACCAGTGTTAGTCCCATCACCAGAAATAAACTTATTGCTGTAAGGTCATTTTACTCTCTCAGAATTATACTTTGATTACGAACCCCGAGATAAGGATTCTCCCCCACCATCGCTTCGCCCGCCACTCCCTAGTTCAGACTTGGTGGTCACTCCGAGCCTTGCTACCACAACCGCTGCGAACGTATTAACAAGCAAGTCGACACCAGAGTTGGAGCCTCCTGGACGTGGAGAACTCAACAATGCGGCAACTTGGGACGAGTTCCCGAACGGTCGTTTTGGTGACTACAAGAGTCCCGCGTTTGGTACGCAAGATCAGTGGGGTGGTCTAGGAATCAATGTATGACCTTCATTCTTGTGTTCTATCCGTCGGACTCGAACGTTTTCCTAGATCCATGCAGTGCAATCCCAGTGGGGCAATCCGATCAACACGGAGGACCTGACCAAGCTTTTCCTGGATTATCTTAACTCCGATGTCTCCTCCACACCGTTCTCTGCTTCGCCACTGTCTTCCGAATCTGGCACAATCCTTGAATATTTGAAAACACTTACCAGGCGAGGGCTATGGACTGTCTGCTCACAACCCGCCATCGATAACGCCAGTTCTACTGACGAAGTCTTTGGTTGGGGCCCAAAAGGTGGTTATGTCTTTCAGAAAGGGTTTGTTGAGTTTTTTGCAGAAGAAAATGTCGTATGTCGGATTGAGCAAAAAATCGACAAGGAAGGGAATGGTTGGATCCATTTTTTCGCAGCAAACTCTGAGGTAAACTGTGGCTTTTAGATAGAATTGATGGTCTGATCAGAGTGTATTTCAGGGTGAATGTAGGACTAATATTCCAGAAGATGGAAGGAATGCGGTGACGTGGGGAGTATTTCCCGGTCAGGAAGTGGTACAGACGACGATCATTGAGCGGGAATCATTTCTCACATGGAAGGTGGGCTCACTGACACGACTGAGGAATTAACATTATCAAACACTTGGCGTTGCAGGACGAAGCATTCTCTATATGGGCCGAGTGGGCATCTTCCTACGCCCCAGAGTCTTCCCAGAGAGCATTACTCGACGAGGTGCGGGAGAAACGTTGGTTAGTGAGCATAGTACACCACGATTTTAAGCGTTCGGACGCACTTTGGTCATTTCTACTTGATGCGGCTCACTCGTAACCCCCATGTCTAGTGTAGTGTAGCAGTTTCATTCTCCATGAATGCTTGATTGTAGCTTGATAGTGTTCTCTTGGCAGCAAGCAGAGGACCATACGACTTGGAGCGTTGCGGTGATTCGATGGTGATCGATGATCACCCCTGTTGAACGTTGAAGGGCATTGGAACTACTGAATCTTGAAGTCGGAACCAGTGCAGCCTACTGAGCATTTAGGACCTTCATGTCAATTGCATCACCGACGCTCATACCCCGCCCCCCCATCATTCCTCTTGTTCTTCCCAAATCACCCCACGTAGGCCCAACTCCTCTCCCTAAAGTTGATCGATACCAAGGGCGCATAAATCATGTGAGAGATTTGCAACGCGAGGCAGACGACTTGTCCGACGAAGAGAACGACCTGGAGGACTGCGTATGTGCGCGTTCTCAACATCTACGGATTGTTTAACGTACCTAAGATCAGAATCTACACGTCCGGAACCGCGGTTTCGCATGGTACATTCCAATAGGCAGACACACCACGCAGTTGGAAGAAAAGAACGATGTACGTGTACATGCCTTGTCCAGTCCCACTGGATGACATTGATTCTGGTGTAGGCGGAGGATGATTCGGAGGGTTCCTCCAGTGGTCGCACAGACGATGGCACGACCCCACCTCACGAAGAGAACGAGGATTCCGGACCAGACTTGGACGCCGGCATTGAAGACATGGATGAGGAACAAAACTCGGATGAGGTAGAAGAAGGCATGACCGAAGAATTCGAGGAAGAGCCATCGGATATGTAGGGTGTCAAAACGATTTCACCAATAGATTCAAGTTGTGCACTCGCAATATGGTAACAAAGTATATACTATCACCTGCTAGGTTCCTTCCCCAAGGTTGCCTCGAAGGACTGCCACTGCTATCATAAGGTATAACAGCCCATCATGTTGGGTATCGACTATCAATCCCTCAGCCAAAAGAGGGGTAAGTCTAGTACGGCCTGGTGCTCAGTAGGTGAGCGTCTCAATGATTCCGTCCAGAATCCTAACTGTATCTGGCATGTTAAATTTCTCAAACTGCAATGCAGCGGGTACGCTGTCACCATGATCAGTCTGAGAATATGCACAACCCAAGGAGAATAAGGTGCTTACTCCCAACCAGTAACGCGTTTCACAGGCGCCTCCAATCGCAAAAATGCCCTCTTCTGTATTTCCGCTGCAATTTCGCCTCCAACACCGCCAGTATACCCTGCTTCATGAACAATGACTAACCTCCGTGTCTTTTTGACACTCTCTACAACAGTCTCTACATCCCAGGGTAGTATGGTGCGCAGGTCTATGAGTTCTACCTTTGCACTCCGTAGTGAGGCAGGAATAAGAGGCTCTAAGGATGTGGGTGGAGAACGCAGAAGCCTGATGGCAGATTCGCAGTGGTAAATTGGTGTGCCCCAGGAGAGAAGGGTCAAGTCAGACCCTGGAGTAAGAATCTCGGCGCGGGAGAGGGGAAGGACAAAATCATCAATTGGGACTTGCTCGACTGGCCGCTACGATGTGAGCATAGAAAAAATAAGTATAAGAGTCATACAGAATTACCTGCAGAGCGATACAGAATCTTGGGTTCCATGAAGAGAACAGGATTGGGATCACGGATCGATGCCAAGAGCAAGCCCTTACATTGAATGGGCGACCTGGGGATAACGATCTGCGATAGAGACACGGCCTTTTGTCAGTATTTGCACTGTAAAAGCGGTGAAAAATAAACCTTGAGCCCCGAAGCACCGAGGAAGAAGCCTTCAGGGCTTTGCGAATGGTATAAACCCCCGTGCCCGACTGCCATCGTTGGCGTACGGATCGTTAATCCACCAATCGAGAATTGCCCACCGGCGCGGTACCTATACTTGGCGGCCTCATTCACAATCTACCTCGAAGCTGAGGAATGCAGGTACGAGAGTACTTGTTAAGGCGCACCTGATCAAATGCAGGGTAAATGTAATCCGCGAATTGTATCTCTGCGATTGCTGTGTGTCCCATAGATGCGATTCCGATACCGAAACCAGCGATGCCTTGCTCCGTCAGGGGGGTGTTAAAGACACGTTCGCGACCTGTTCGTGTATGGGTATGCACCGTGATCCGTCATCATGGACGAGTAAGACAACCATACCAAATTCTTCTGCAAGACCCTGCAGAGTGCACGTAAGGGCCAAAGGTATGCGGAAAAGATATGACCGGTACCATGGTGCAGCGAAATACACCCCCGAATGCAACGTCCTCTCCGAAGACTACCGCGGTATCGTCTTTTGCGAGTGCAATGCTGCAGCTTGTCAATACAGCAGACAGAGAAAGCCATTCATCGTACCTGAGTGCGTCCCTTACTGCTTGATACATGTTCATCTTTCTCGTTTCGCGGCCGTCCACTATGGATCGCACAGGGCCGGAATCGTCTTCGTCGGCCCACATCAACCCCGGCGTACGGAGGGCAGTTTCTCGAGTTAGACGAAGAAGCTGCGAGGATGCTACGGAGGAGAGGTGGCCACCTGCTGCAGGCGGCTCAACACTCGTGTTGGTCGAGTACCATCGCCGGGAACAGCGCTGTGTCAGTCGAATGTCAGAGGAAGAGCCGAGTAAGAAGTACTGAGAGGACATACGACCATAGACAGACGGGTGAGGGGACGAAGAGCAAATGGACCTGCGATGAACATGGTCAATTGGCAAGGCGTAGTTAAGATCCGAGTGCTCACCTGATAGCCGGGGGAACTGTGACTATATAGTTTCCTATCCAAGTGTATCTTTCTACCACGCGCACACAATTCACAGCAACGATGGAAAGCGACAGCGCATTCGTGGCCCCAGAAGGCGTGTACTCGGTCACAGAAGAGCACAAGCCGCCCATCTTGCCAGCACCGACCAACG
>JBBPLB010000016.1:0-45710 GCA_038089595.1 Bothia castanella
CGAGGTGGTGATATGGTCACCGAGGTGATCCCACGGCTCGTGTGGCAGACCTGTGGCTTTGCGTTCGGCCGCCTCGCGGACACGAATGGCTTCCCATTTGGCACGGGCGAGTTTGACTTTGGTGCGTGCAGATGCGGATTGGGCGCGCCATTCGGAGACTTCATCAGCAAACTAACTTAGGCTCTGTTTGCAGTGTCAGTTGGGCTCTCGGCTATACTAGCCGAATCCTCAACTTCAGGTCCGATAACATACCGACGTGACAAGTGATATGTCGGGTGTTCCATTGATAAGCAAGTAGATACAATAAGATATATGAATGATGTAATGCAACTTATGTTTCCAATGGACTTAGAGGCACAAGTTCTGTGGCGAAAGCATCTTGCAATCTTGATAACCATCATCATCACCCAGCTGATCTATTACTACCACCTTCTTTTTGAGCTCAAGACTACTCCAATCCCATTTCACACCTCAATTCCGACTGGGAAAGGATGGATGATGGAACTACTTAATGGACACCCAGACCATATCCAAATCAGCCTTGGTGTGAATCATGAAGTGTTTGATGTGCTGATAGGCACACTTCATCGTCATGGCCACCAATCCTTCTAGAATGAAATTTCCATTGAGGAACAGTTGGGTATTTTCTTGCATACCTGCATCACAGGCCTCTCATCTTGCCATGTCACAGAGCATTTCTAGCACTCACAAAGTACAATTGCCAAGTACATCTCATTTCCTGCCATCCAGTGGTGACTGACCATTTTTTTCCCTCAGATACTTCAAGCACTTGCTGTTTTTCTTCACATCTGCCTCATTCTACATGTCACAAGTTTGTTTTCCAACTCCTAATACCCCCCCTCCTCCCTCCATCATTGACAACCCATGATTTTGCTTTTTCTGGGACTGTATTGGTGCCATCGATGGAACTCATATTCAAGCCTTCATACCACTGGAAGAACATCTTTACATATGAAATCGGAAAGAGCAGGTGTCTCAAAACTGTCTATTCATCTGTGATTTTGACTTTTTCTTCACTTATGCACTCATGGGCTCGGGTGGTTCAACCCTGGATGTTCATTTATGGCATGAAGCCCACACCCACACATTATACATGCCCCCAGGAAAATACCTACTTGCTGATGCTGGCTTTAGCACATCAGATGCACTCCTTGTTCCATATTGTGGTGTCTGTTACCATCTTGAAGAATGATGGCAAGCACAACAATGGTGAGTTGTTTTTTACTATTGCTATATTGTCATGATTTATCAGGTTGTATCAGGCCCCAGACCCCACATGAACTATTCAATCATTGACATGCAGCACTGTGGAACATTATTGAGTGGATCTTTGGTGTCATGAAGTACAAGTGGCACATCCTTCAACTCCCATCTAAATATGAGATGTGCATACAAGCATGGGTCTCTGCTGTACTGTGTGTCCTCCACAACTTCATCCACCAATTTGATCCCACTGACTTCTTCTACCCGGTGTATGGCAGCATCAATCTTCTTGATGAGATGGAAGAAGGTGATGATGACAACTTGAAGCAAGGTGTGTTGGGTGAAGGACCTGCAGATCATGCAGAACAATAGTACACTGATGCATGTTGTGAGACACATTAACAAACCAACCTTTGTCTGTCTAGTACTAGACAGAGTCCTAGGCTTTACAACAATGTTCCTAACTGGCTAGCTCTAACTAGCTCTATCCTACTCTATCCCACTATGCTCCCAGATCATCCTAGTGATTATCTAATTTAAAAGAAATAGATAGAAAAGTTAACCCAAGACTAGCATAGATCCCCCACCATGACACAAACTGTATCCAACTATGCATAACAACTATGATGAGACAATATACTACACTTTCATAGTCTAGTGACTACGTTTATTACCACCAACCCAGTAGTCCTATATAACTGAGTCACCTATAATATAGTGTCCAAAAACTCTAAACAAGTCACTAATCACTTAGTTCAATTTGACAATATTTAAAAATGTACCATGAGTGTAGCAAACATGTAGACTAATTGCTAATAAATGTGTAGTCAAATACTTGGTTATGAACTTGTAAAATTTAAAGGTGATTGGCAACTTGTTTAAGGTTTTTGAGCACTAGAGTATAGGTGAGTTAGTTATATAGGACTACTAGATTAATGGTAATAAATATAGTCACTAGACTATGAAAGTGTAGTGTGTTGTCTCATTATAGTTGTTATGCATAGTTGGGTACAGTTAGTGTTATAGTGGGAGACCTATGCTAGTCTTGGGTTAACTTTTCTATCTATTTCTTTTAAATTAGGTAATCACTGGGATGATCTGGGAGCATGGTGGGACAGGATAGGACAGAGCTAGTCAGAGCCAGCCAGTTGAGAACATTGCTATAAAATCCTAGCACTCTGTCCAGTCCTGTCCAGTACTGGATAGACAAAAGGTTGGTTTGTTGATGCAATTGCAGAGGAAATGTGGGCCAACTACCAACAGGAGCTACAATGCTGATGAATTGTTTGATGTTTTTTTTGTAGTAGAGAGTTCACAATAAATAAATTCATACATGTATTGAAAAGACAAAGTACAACTATTGGACTATATTGAACCCATTCTGTCCACAAATTTCATACAACCTATGCTACAGCCACTCTGTCCACACTCCCAACTGAAATGAACAAACAAGTGAGATCTGTGACTTGTTATTTAGATGGGCAAGGTAATTGAATAAGTCCAAAATATTGAGCAATGTGAGTTCTTCATGAGTCTGCAGGATGGTGATCACTCTTGAAAGGTCATCAGGTGGCAGGGCAGCCATGGTACAAGTGAGATCCTGGACAGCAGTAGCAACCTCCTGCATAGTGGCACTACCACCCTCTTGGGCTTGCATCACTGATGAAGTGGTCTTCTGCCATTTGTGTGGAGGAGTTTCAGAGGGATCAATTGAATCAGACTTGTGCTTGGAGCAGCTGATGCTAGTGTTACGATCTTTTCTTTTTCTTTGTCTAGCCTCCCTTTCCTTTACTATTACAAACAGACTGAGCTATTCCCGTGGGCGCACACTTACAATAGCGTGTGCTATTTCAAACTTTAACTAACTCCTTGGACCCCTCACTACCTATTCGCCATCTTTCCATAACCTTATCATATTCTCCCATCGGTAGCATTCTTTATCTTTCACCTTATACTTTTCTCTCACCATTGCCATCTTCTATTCGGACCTTATCTCCTCGTATCATCCCTCTTCTTTGATGATACTCATAGTTCCCATTCCCACATAGCCACATCTATGGACTATAAGTAGGCCGACTCCTTTCATGTAAACTCCAAGCTAGTTCTACGCAATACCAGCTAGATTCTAGCCTCACCTTGATCCTTAAGTGGGAACCCTGCCCCACTAAGTCTCTCTCTCCTTCGTCACCGTCTCAGACGACTGGGAATAGTGCCCCAGCGTCATGACTTCTTAGGAGCAGTCAAAACCAGTATACTCAGTCGGTCAACCTACTGTTGAGTGGTCACTATAGCTAGAGTCTACACTTCAGTGTAACAGCTAGTGTGAGCTGAAGAATGCTTTGAAGAAGGGAGGCAATTAGTGGATTGTGCTAGATATGTGGAATTGATGGCAGAACAGAGTTTGGGTCACAAGTGTGGTGATTGGACTGAGTGGTAGCTGTGATCTCATTTGTCACTTTCAAGAGCTGTTGTAGGTTGCTAAGTGGGGTGAATTGACCAGAAGCACTGCCAGTGGTAGGAGACAAGGGCATGGGGGATGTGGGTGCTACAACTCATTGTGCCTTGCCAACAGGGTTGTATGATGAGCTCTTTTGACCAGTTGATTGGATTAGTGCATCAATCCAATCAAAGTGGCAAAAGCCCTGGTTTCTGAATGACTTTACATTCTTGTTCATCTGAAGAATACATAAAGAAATACAGATAGAAGAAAAAAAGGACATACATTGAGATGCTTCTTCTATGGCTTCTCTAACACCAGCATTATTCCAGCTCCATCTTGATTGCTCCACATAAAACCAGAGGTATTCTTGATTGTGATAACAGTCTTGTAGGCAGCCTTTAGCTGTTTTTTTGTCAGAAATACATATTGAATCAACAATATAAGATAATGATGTATGCTCTTGAATTTATACTCACATGAATCAGGAGTCTTCTCATCTTCCAGCTCACTATTTGAGAGTACACATAAAGGGAATTTAGTTTGCAAATGATTGGTGGCTGCAGTATATGTGCTTTGTTTGAACCCTCCATTACTCATGCTGTTGATTTTGCTGTGGAGGAAATCCAATAGCTTTGCTTTCTGTTCCTCAGTCCAATTGGTGACTCTCTTGCAGTTCTTCTTAGGTTTCAGGGCAGTATTGAACTCAAGGGGGTTGACTACTCCACTGGAGCACAAGGATCATATCAAGGAGCTTGATGACAAAGACATGCTAAGTGGGGGATAGGAAGACATTTGGTGGCACAGGATACATCTGAACTCTGAGTGCTGAGTCATCCATATTTGCTCAGTGAAGCTGACATCTTGTCACATTGATATGTTATCAGACCTGAAGTTGAGGATTTGGCTAGTATAGCTGAGAGCCCAACTCACACTGCAAACAGAGCCTAACCCTTTTCTATAGCCAAGACCCCAGCTTCTCACACAATTTAGCCAAGTAATAGTCTGGTGCAATATGACATAGAGTATAACAGTCTGCAATAGGCTGGAAAAACCACATACATATTGTAAAAAAAACAGTACTATATACAACAGTCAGACTAATCTAATGTAATATTGAGGGTGGACAGCTTGGGAGGCAGCAAATCTGTAATGTGTGGGTTGAGTGATGCAGGGCAAAATGAAGAGAAAATAAAATAAAAAACACCTCTAGCCTTGTGATGTAGTGAATACACTTCCCAGATCATGTGTTTGCAGATGGCCAAGTAGTCATTTTATTGAATAGAGAGGCAGACATGGCTAATAAGTTCATCTGTAGTTCCGGTGGGTGATCTCATAGGTGAGATCCTTCTGGATGCAAGATATTGCTCTGTTGCTCCATACAGCCTCCAAAAGAAAATAGACCTCCATACTGCTTCATGGAGGAGGAATGACACAACTGACATATGAGCTGGGGGTAGATATTCTGAAATTAAGTGCCTAGAATGCCATGTCAGCCAAATTCAAGAGTTTTCAGGCATTTATTTACCACTGGCATACTTGATGAATCATTGTGGTTGTTGACCACTGTATTGTGAGGGAGATCTGGGTCTCCATCAATGTAGGAGCCACTCCATGACTTGAACTGGCCCACCGGATTGGGGTGAGGTTGCTGATAGACTGGAGCAATTGTATGCTTGTAATGCTCCATACTTGGAGTGAGGTAGAATTGTTCATCCAACTTGTACTGATAGCATTTGCAGTGTGGTCCTGGCTTAGCTGTACTTGGATATTCAGGGAATGTCAATGGGGGAGATTGTGGTGGGACTGAATCAAACATCATATTTTTGAGGGCTTGGATGGCAATGGCAATGGCAAGAGTGATGGTGAGGGTGATGTGGGAATGGAGCTATGAGGCAAACATGTGTATCCTAACACATATATGTTGTAAGTGTTTTAGATTTTGTTGAAGTTTTCAAAGTCCTACAATATCTTTGCCTTCAAGGCTTAGTACCCTACTATCATAGCAATCAGATATGCCTTGAGCGAAAACCACCTGTGGATGTCTCAAACCCATTAGTTGCCCTTGATACAGTAAGAAGCTCTATATGGAGATGAACATTTTGTAGCATATGAACCAGCCTGCTGGTCTATGCTATGGAAGTTTACCCTTATTTAGTAACCCTCAGGCTATCAATGGCATCGCAGTGGACTGGGCTACTCCTCACTCACTCAATACAGTTCATCTTCAACAGCCTGAGGAAGAGCTTGACCATAAGCAATCTATGGGCCCCATGTCATTTGAAAATGTTGAAATGAATGAAGTTGCACCTGACTCCCCCAGTGATCCACCTCTGCCTGGGTCTTCTCAACCTGGTGCTGAGCTCCACCTGGGATGATTTGTAGAGATATTTGAGGGATGCAGAGAAACCTTTCCTAGTGGTAAGACTTTTATGGGTGACTTCCGGGCTGATCAGTACACAGAGTAAAGATATGAAAATATCTATTATCCTTGGGCATCAAAGGAGGATATTGTGCTCTCATCTCAGTATGGTGGCCATTGACAGTCTCCTATCACTTGACATCATGAGTAACTACTTTCAATTGAGTTCACCTCTAACCCATTATAGATCAAAGGTGTTTCTCTGTTGTTTCTCTCTGCAAAAGAGCTCAGAGCACAAGCAGAAATACTTCCATCAGGATCAAAGTGGGTATGCAAAACTCTGCAGCCTGAGTACCCTGTCAAGCATCCACTTTGTCTGTTTTATTGCAATCTGATCAACTGTCTTCAAGCTCTTCTCAGTCACCTATTTTTTGGATCTCATATCTCATTCATCCCCAGGAAGATTTGGACCTGCACTATGAGGCTCTGTTGAGTCTATAATAAGTGGTTAAGTGGAGATTGCACTTGAAATATTCAGGTAAGGCTCCCTTTACACTCAGTATGTTGTGAATAACATTTTTCCCTGGCCAGAAGATACTACCCCCAGGCACTACTCTGCTCGGAGTGGTCTTATCGTTGGATAAAACAAATATCTCCATCATGAGTGGCAACTACATTGCTCATCCAGTTCTCATTAGCCTGGCCAACATTGATGTACAAATCCACAGCAAAATCTCCCTCCATGCATATCTCCTGCTTGCCTTGCTCTCCATCACTAAGTTCACCCACAAAACTACTCATGTTTGTAGCTTACTACAAGACCATCTGGTCCACCAGGCTCTCAACATCATCCTCATACCATTAAAGACTGCCACACAAGTGGGAGTTATAATGAGTGATCCTATCAGAAATCTACACTATTGCTTTACTCCCTTAGCTTCCTGGATCACAAACACCCTGGAGGAGAGTCTGTTAGCAGCTACAGGTCTGAAGACATTGCCAGTCATTACCACCATATCCAAAAATTTTGGCAATCCTCATTGCCATCCCTCCCATACTGCACAAAAAACACTTACTGCCATTTGCTTTGCCTGTTCAAAGTATCCACCCAAAGATTACAAGAATTTCCTCAAGGTCATCAAATCTTTAGGCCTAAACAACATCATCAAGCCAGTTTAGATGGGCTGGGGACTCTCCAATCCATGCAATTTTATTACCATTGAACCACTACATCACTTCCATTGATTTGCATGGGACCACAATGTTAAATGGTGCATCTTGGTGCTTGGCACTGTAGAGTTAGACTTCTGCTTTTCCCTCATCCAGACCCCTGTCAGATATCAAGTGTTTGATGAGGGTATATTCAAGCTGAAGCAGGTTACTGGCCATGATCACTATACCATACAATGCTATATCATTGGCATTGTGGCAGGTGGTGTTCCTCAGAGGTTCCTCATTACCATCTGTGCACTTCAAGATTTCCAATACCTCATGCAAGCTCCCTCATTTACTACTCATTCCCTCAACTGTCTTTCCCAGGCACTTCAGGAGTTTCATGACAACAAAGATGCCATAATCTACCATGGCACACAAGATAATTGTGAAATTCTCAAGCTTGAACTACTCCAGAGTGTGGTTCTCAGCATCCATCAGTCCAGGACTCCAATGTAGTGGACTGTAGATATCATGGAGTACACACATGTTGATGAAATCAATGTGCCAGCTCATATGGGTAACAATCAGAACTATTACAATCAGATTGCTAACCACCTAGACTAGCTAGATAAATTCTTTCAATTAGATCTAGCTATGTACATCGAGAAGTAGTGTCTGAATCCAGCAGTTGATGAAGGATTTTGTGAGGATGTCAAGGAAGATCACAAACCCGACATGGAAAAGCTCTCCATCTCAGAGTATGTCACTCTGATGTGCCCTGTTGTCAACTACTTTTCTGCTTCACTTGTCCTCCTGAACAGATCTGATCCTACTGCCCTGAGATCTTTCCATACTTTCACTACCTTGACTACTGTATTTCACCTCACACTTAAGCCCTCATCACAGCTCACTGTTGCTAAGGCTGCCCTCATATATAAGCTATCCAACCTTGCTCATGCTGTTTCTGCCTTCCTTGTAAAACAGGACAATAATCTGGTGCCTTTGATGCCCTCAAACAACATCAAACTGTAAATTTGGCACAATGTACATATACAGCAACTGTCCTACCACAACAGGGATCTAGAACTGCTACAGACACCTCATGAAACACCTCCATCAGCCATGAATTCCAATGGTCAATATGATTTGGTGATTGTTGATACCAAACTGGAAAGTGACTGGCCAAAGCACAGGTTAGTTGGACATGTGGTTGTTCAACTCAGAATGATATTTCAACCTGTGAACTATGATTTCTTTGCCATGTATATCCAATGCTTCAACATTGGGACTATGAGCACAGTAACTGGGATACACCTACTCAAGAGAGCACTAAAAGCAAATGGGGATTGTATTAGAGAGGTTATTCCAATGACATTTGTTCGTTCTCCCACTCATCTTGTCTCAAATTTTGGTGTCAAGGCACATCCATGCTTGAGCAAGCTGAGCAGCCAGGAACTAAGCTCTGAATTCTGGCTTAACAAGTATTAGTTGAAGGAACTGTATTACATGTTATCTCCCACCCAGGTTCTCTACTACTCCAATCTGTAATAATGTATTAGTCCCCATGTATTTGTGACTGTGATCCATTGATTTTGTCTGATCTTCTGTCTTGCCACTTTCCCTCAGCTTGTTTGCTGGGCATGACTAATAATCCTTCTACAGCCCTGTCCAAAACTCAAGTGAGTAATCAACATGACTAAACAAACAAAGAACGATACTTTTTTGTATTATAGCAACTCATGGTGCAAGCTATGCCTTTCAACCCATTGACTGTGAGTGCTTTGTGGCTTTGCAAGTCAATTGAATGAGAATGCTCACCAAAATGTGTAGCTACTGATGATACCTCAATTGCTTAGGTGCAAAATGGACTGGTTCCTTGAGAATGGCTATTGGAAGAGAACCATATTGTTGAGTCAACAAGAAGACAGCATTGTATTCCTGAACTACATCTATCAGGAACACTGTTTACTTCCTGGCAACAAGACTCTAGCCAAAATACTTGACATCTTGAAAACCCAAGGTCACTATGGTAGCACTTCAAAGGAGAAGCACACCAATGGCTAGACTCATTATCCTACAGCTGATTGAGGAAAAAACTCAAACTGTGAAGGTTGGCTCACAAAGTTCTTCAATCAGATATATGCTGCTGTATACAGAGTGTACAGTACATCATGTCTGTGAGTTCGCTTTTCTAATTTCTCCATTATAAGCAGGCTCCTACACAGCCATCAGGGTAAGTGCGAGGCTTACATCCTTAGGGGGTATTAGTAAGTATAATTCAAACACCACCAACCTTAAGATATCTTGTACTTACCACAACGGCTACAAGAAAACATTGGTAAATATTGGTGGCCACAGCTGTGCTACATTTGTAATCCTTTGGACCCAGAAAAATAAGTAGTTATTTAGACTGAAATTAGGGTT
Organism: Bothia castanella; assembly: GCA_038089595.1. Classification (NCBI taxonomy): domain Eukaryota; kingdom Fungi; phylum Basidiomycota; class Agaricomycetes; order Boletales; family Boletaceae; genus Bothia; species Bothia castanella. The sequence goes on from JBBPLB010000016.1 coordinate 9,603, forward strand.
TACAATATTATTATGGATATAGATGGGTTGTCCAATTGCTGCAACATAATACCCAGATGGCCAAGATAGCTCCAGTACCCACATCTTTGACAATCTGAGCCTGTGTTCAGGAGGTGTTCCATATCAAGCCATGTCTCTGGCAAATTAAGGTCATCAAAGCAATTTTACAGAGAGGCAAAGATGTACTGTGTATTGCTAGTACTGGTATGGGGAAGTTGCTCACATTTTGGATGCCATTGCTGTTTCAGCCAGACAGCATTCAAATTGTAGTTACCCCATTAAACCTACTAGGCAAGCAGAATGTTGAAGGGCTTGCCAAGGCTTGTGTACCAGTAATATCCATCAGCTCAGAGACAGCAACACCTAGTGAAAGTAAATGTTTCCCTTGGACAAAGTATTGCTATATCGTTCATCAGAGCAGTATCATCCTCACATGCTGATGGTGGAAGGATAAAGCAATGCCATAGTGCATCTGCACATGCCATCTTCAGATGGAAAAGCCCTGGGATGAATATAACATGTTGATATTGGTGCCATGGCATTGACTCAATGGAGCAGTGCAATTGAGTAGCCATGAGCTGTTTGCCTGTCCCAAGGTCACCATGGATGAGAATGACATGTTCTGATATGTCTATCAAGTTCAACTCCTGGTCAGTTATTTCATTGTTGCCACTCTTGTCTCCTGACTTCTGGTCAGACTCATAGATCCTGCTCTGTCTGAAGAGTTCGACAACAGCATGAATGTTCCCACTGATAGTTGAATTATTGATATCCATCACCTGTGCTGCAAAAATTGGTATTTTGACTAGTGGTATCTACTCTATCTGCTCTGGCTGTGTAATCTTGGGTTTGAATTGATGAAAGTATTTGGGCCCATAGGTACAGAGGTCATGTAAAAACATCCATGTGTTGAACTGTTGATATGGCAGCAGTTTCATATTCATCAGCTACTCATCAGGTTTATGTACCATGCTGATTAGATCCCACCAGGTTTGTGATTGTTGATCTCTGATGTCTGGATTCAAGGGTGACTGCTTCCATAGCTTGTCTAAACATTATAAGTCCTCTGACATGACTCTATGAGCAAGTGGGAACAGCAGCCCAGAGGTAAGATGCTTGAGTGAGTCATTTGATTTCTCAACTGTTGGGACTTGACTTTTTAGATTGATGTCAAAGTTGTCATATGCATATGATATGAGAAGTGAATGTCCAAGGCTCTGTAATGTATGCTCTGACTCCAAAGACAGTAATTGCACAGCCAGGTTTATTACATCTGTAGAGATTGAGATTCCAAGGTGTGCAAATGTGTTGATGATGTTGTATGGCACATGTACTGATTGTAAAAAGAACCCAATAATGCTTTGCAATGCATTTGCCTTTTGATTGATCCTCTGCATCAAAATACTGCATATAACTGTTTTTTTCTGCTATGTATTAGTCACCTGTATATAGATACATTGAATTGTCACTAACCATTGCTCTTATTGCAGACTATCACTTTGTGCATCTTTCTTTGACTGACAAGGACTGATTGGCATGACCCTGCATGTAATCCATAAGGTGATCAATGATCCCCTCAAGATCAGCTTCATCAACTGCATTCCAAAATTCATCGGCACTGCTTAACAATAGGACTGCACCATTGAGAGGTATGTCTGTGCATCCGATGGACTTGCCTAATGTCTGTTCCTAATGTTTCTCTTGAAGCAATGAGTCAAGCATCTTCCGCAACCTTGGTGCACTGGTTTCCATGGTTTGTGTCATCTCCTCAACACAAAACTCTTCCATCTACTGAATTGTTGCACTAGCAGCCCCAAAATACAAACTACTGTCCTCAGATGCAAAACCTCAAATTTCTTGGATGTACATCACTTCAATAGCATCAAAGCATTGCTGTTTTATCTTATCACGAGTTGTAGGATGTTGAAAAAGTGCTTTAAAAATTGCACTGGCATTTGCAACAAGATCGTTGACCATTAAGCTCTCATACTCCCAGTTGGTCAGTAGTAACATAACAAAACTTGTGGTGCTGGTTTGACAGTCCTCCAGGGTGCTGATAATAGGAAGCAGGGACATGGTAGACTACATTCTATTTTGTGCCTGCTATACAGCAACTGCATGGTACACAACATGGCCACTACTGACCCATATGTTTGGTTATTATGTTACAGCAGTTGGACAACCCACCCATATCCATAATAATATTGTAAACCCTAATTTCAGTCTAAATAACTACTTATTTTTCTGGGTCTGAAGGATTACAAATGTAGCACAGCTGTAGCCACCAATATTTACCAATGTTTTCTTGCAGCCATTATAGTAAGTGCAAGGTATCTTAAGGTTGGTGGTGTTTGAATTATGCTTACTAATACCCCCTAAGGATGTAAGCCTCACACTTACCCTGACAGCTGTGTAAGAGCCTACATTATAAGCACCCAATGGTTCATTTTCTGATTCACCTTATGAGTGGGATTTGAAATCTGCAAACACACTGTTGGATGGTACATATGCAGCAAGAAAACCTGACATCACCTGTTATTTTCAGACCCCCAGCAACACTAGCAATTGATCCTGGGAGCAGGTTGTGATGTTTTGTGAGGTCAAGAATTACACTAACTCCAAGAGGGACAAAGAGTCATTCATCAAACTGGCTGGGAAAGCATTGTGCTTGCTGGGCATGCAGGATAGCTACCATTTCATCTCATGGGTTTGAATTCTGGGATCATTCATCTATTGGACAACATTCTATTATAGTGGTTCCATCTTGACCTACTCCTTCAACATCAACACTTCCCCACTCTAGTTCCTTCAAATCCTCATCAGTGTATCCTACTCAGACTATTCAACAATTGGGGTTGACATGTCCATTAAGTGGAATAGGATGGACTGTACCTCAGACCTGGATACTGATAATTCAGAGAAAAGTGACTCAGAAGAGCTGTAGTCAGACAATGATGAATCTCAATCATTGGAGTCCTGGTCAACAGATGAAGAAAATATGGACTCACCATTGGAGTGCATCAAGGAGTCCTCAGACAATCAGGGTACAAGTGACAGTGAATGTCTGCAGAACCAAAAATGGACAAAATGGATAGAGATCATTGATAAGAATGGTAATCTCCACAAGATCTGACTGAGGAGCATGTTTGACATATCTGACAGCTTGTATGGCTGAGGGATGGTAGTCTGGAAGGGCAAGATGGACTCCATGTCAGGTGATTTAGAGGAGCTGCATGTCATAATCAAGGACTCTTGGACTGACCTGCTCAGAAAGTATAGTGAGGGTATGATTTTACACATCTTGGAATAGTATAATATCAAAGGTATCTCTATGCTTGTCAGTGAGCAACAGGTCAAGACCAGTCTCCTTGACTCCAGTCATTCACCCATGATCATCAATCACTTGACCCATTTCCTTCATTCTACTCTTTTGCAGGGTTCTGCATTTGACCTCAGGATTGTCCCACTTCATCTCCCATCCTATTAGCAAGTTAATTCTGGAGTTCTTATCCCTTGGAGATCTCCTTGTCACTTACTTGGATTACATTGTTGGTAAGTCTTGGCTCACAATATGTAGCACAAACCTGATCAAAGCCTAGTTCACAAGAATGCATTAGAAGTTGCTAGTGTCCTACACTGGGATGTCAGTCCTACAAACTTGTTCCTTGCTCTGGTAAAGAAGTGGATGGACCACAGCAAGTTTATGGGCCACCTTTCTGATGAAGCCCAGCAATGCTTATATAAGAACATATGAAACCTACAATGGCAAGGCATTCTTGGCAACTGGGGTTATGTAGTCCTTGTAGTGCCCTCCTTGACTACCATGGCTTCCAAGTCTACATCAGATGATGACCATCCCAACTGTCCTCCAACATCACTGATTGAAGCTAAATCAGTTGTCAAATTCAACAACCTCATCCCAGCTTGCAAGATTGACAGTCATAATATACCATCCCTGGTGTCAACCTCAATGCTCACCACTGATGATGATATAACACTACTGATGGGCACTCATATTTCAGACAATGACTCCTACTGAATGATCAACTTATGTCCACTCTATCAAATAGCAAGTCTGGTGATCATTATTATCAAACCTGACCTAGCTGATGTGCAACCCAGGGAATATGGTCATGGATGGCCACACAGCTCATGATGGCTGGTCCAGGACAGCCAGTGGTGCACTTCCTTTATGTCCTTGTTAGAATCTGCATACTTTATGATATTCCCTTCAAGCAAAAGTCTGAAGCTGATCTTGTAGAGTGCTTCGACAAATATTTCAACACTTTCAAGCTGAGCATCCTTAAAATGACAACCATCCAATCAGACTTAACATGGACACTATTTATTGTAAAGTATATTCACCCATACTTCGAATCAGTGATCCTGCTCCTTACACAGTTTTATATAGAAATCATCAAACTGCTGGCTATGAATGAGTATGGAGACTTCTATCACAAGGCTATCTCTACCCACAACTTCTTCATTAGCCACATTGTTTCAGCTCTTGCTGACCTTCAGTCTATTTATTGGAATGACATGTTGTTCAAGGAGAAAACTGGTAACTTGTCTCATTGGGTTTTATTGGAGATTGCTACTATGTAGTCCAACTCTTCACTACCAACTCTATTTCTCTTTGCTCCCCCCACTGTCCCAAAGAATCTCCCTTCTAGCCATGGTACCATTTGAAGCAACTCAGTCCTACATCAACCAGTCGAGCAGTGTGTGAGACACACCAGGGAGAGTGACTCCAACAACTTTGTGCCTTCGAGTCCACTGAAACATGGCAGATTGGACTCTTTCCAACTCTCTTCCAGTTCTTGCCTTCATTCCAACCAATTGACCTGCAGTACTAGCATGTTAGTTACAATGTGGCATTCAATGAGATAGAGTAAACAGTCTCAGAAAAGCCCTTCAGGCAATGAAGGGTGTTGGGTTTTTCATGGTTGCAACTGATTCTAGCTTCATTCTACTAACATATACTTTGTAGTATTGCCAAGTATGTCACTACTTGGGCATTGGAGTGACATAACTAATATTTAGCAATAAATATGTGCTGTAGATTGTATACATGTACTGAATTTTACACTCAGCACTTTGCCTTGTTGACAGCATATGGCCTGCTCTATAATTTCTGGTATGTTGGGACTTCTAACATTTGGCCTCCATCTCACTCAGAGTTGTTCTGATGCCTTCCAAAAGAAAATTTTCCAAGGATGCTGGCAACTTCTAGGCCAACAATGGTGACTATACTATTAGTAATGCAAATTGCCTCACCAAATGACCAATACCTAAGGAACCTTTTGACGACAAGGACCCACTGGCAGGTGAGTTCAACTATTTATAAAAAATTTCATAACTCTTATGATTTGTTCTTGATCTCCCCAGAAATGGCTCCCAATTCCCAACTGAGGCATTCATTGAGGACCAGTAGAGGCTGTAGAGACTCAATCAAGCAATTGCAACATATTGAGCACATCCAGTCTGTAAAGTCTTTGCACCAGTCTAACTGTCAACTTGACATAGCAATGCAAGGAGAGGCAATCAATGCCATGGCTCCATCTCATTCCTTTGACATGACATACAATGATGAAGAGAGTCAGATTCTTCCATGGACTGAATCTCCTGCTCCATTGATGCAAGTTTGGCCAACCTTCATGCCATTGCAATCTAGTCAGTTCAATTTTAGACTGCCATCTCAGCCAACTATATTGGACTCTGTGCCTGGCATGCCCAACACCTGGGAACATACTCCTCCTAGACATCCATGAGTGTATTGTACCATACTCTAAGTTAACCACAGATCATGGTATATTCCATCAGGTTCTCAGTTACATCATCCTATTCTTCTTATCCCCCATCTCACAATCCTTTCTTGTTTTCTGTCAGTGTACCGCATGCCAGTTCTGATATTACTGCACCAAGCTCACATGTTCCATTGGAATGTGGGTCAAACAACAACTATGGTACTACATACAATAATATCTACACTTCTCAACCCCACTATGCTCTTTACAGCTTTATCTCCTTGCTGTGGCTGCAGTGGCATCTCAGCCTCAGCCTCAAGGCCAAGGGTTGAACAATGAGACTCCTGGTTTGCCTCAGCCAAGGCTAGCCTCTTGACCTTCTAGAGTCAGCAGACATCACAATGTACAGTGAGCCATACTTGCTCCACAGAGGTTCCCATTCCATTACACCCTCAAGGATCCACCACTCCCCTCCTGTCTGTCAATGGACCTCCCTCTCAACCTGCTGCAGTTGGACCTGTTGTCTCTGGTCCTTAACCTAATGTTAAGTCTACCACATCCATCGGTCCTCATACTGTTAGGTCCACTATGTCTAGTGTGCATGTAGATAATGCCAATCCATCATAGCTTGGTTTTTACACACCTTTTGTCTGTGATATCATTGAGTGTGCGAAACAATTCTCACATTGTGATCTTGCCTCCCTCAATTCATTCTCTCTTCACCCACAGTTTAATTTGAAGTCCAGCAAATATATCAATGAGGCTATAGTTGAGTGCAAAAGTCAAGGCTTAATTGTACCAGGTGGTAGGTTTACATCTATCTTGTTTGATGTGAACTGACTATCTACACACTAGGGTGGTGGCCGTGATATGCAAATGATGTCTCCATGCTAGTAAGTATTCTCCTCAATTTTTAACCATACTAACTTCATGTTAGTTATGGGAAGATATAGGAAATTGGTGATCATCTCTTAAAAAGAATGCATGCAATTTCATTCACAAGCACTACCATTGAGACCCTCAAAACTGCCATTCCACTAATGCTAACATGGCCAAAACCCTTCTGGAGCATAGGACATTCTTGAAGCATGGTCAAGATGAAGAGGTGAATAGAACATTTATTGAATCTACAAGCTAACATTCTTTCTAGTGCCATATGAACAATCTTGTGCACCCTGTGCTCACTGGTCTTGTCATTGATTTTTTCTACACCAGTTCCAACTTTGTGAGAAATCTCTTTCCCAAAGTCTTTGAAAGCGAAGCTTTCTTTGCCACCATTGCACTCACCACCATAGCCATACCAAATTGCATTCTTATGGTTATTTGTACTGACTTGACAAATGAAATAGATAAAGCTCATGCTCGACAAGGTTGCAGTCAAGGGGAAGGAGGTTACATTCAAGTGTGACATTCACACTGACATCTACATGGATATCCTTATGATGAGGTGTGATACAAACCTGATCCATCAAACAAAGACCAAGGTGCTCTGTGTTCAATGAGTAAAGATTGGAAGGTAAGTATACATCAGTATATGCACATTAGCTAATGGCTTTTTTTTCTTCAGGAACAGTGGTGTTCAAACCACAACTACTGGCTTCAATGTCAATCTTGATTAGATCCAGTTGCTATTATATTTGTAATCATTCTGCTTCTTGGTTAGCATGGTATATTTTCTAATTCAGAATATTACTGCCTTTCTTCCTCTAGGCTGTGACATTCTGTAAAAGACTGTCTAAATTGGCAAAATGAAAGTAGATAGATTTGTAATCAGAGGTAAGCAGTCTTTGACAAGCTGGGTAAATACTAGAACACACTATACAAGTCCAGCCAGTTAGATATCTTGTTGGAGAGGGCTGGACAGATGAGACAGCTGGCCAGCACTGGCCAGAGAAGGGTTAATTTGCTGATGTTGGGCAGTGTAGACTGCTTGCCAGGTATTGCCTTTGATTAGAGTAGCCTCTGTGGACATGGGTTCAGGGGAAGAGATAGAGGCAGGGGTGGATGGGGAAGAGGATATGACCATGGTCAAAGAAGAGGATCAAAATCTGCTATTAACTTATCCTCTACCCTCTGTCTTGTCTTGGACCCCTTTTCAGCAAGTAATACAACACCAAATCTTGGGAAAGGTTGCTATCCTACCATTGAGTGAAGTTGTTGTCTTCTAAATACATAGTAATACTCAATATTGAGATACAGATTTTGCATGTAGTTCCAATGTTATGTTGAACTGTAGTGGTATTGTACATTCAAATAGTTAATGATCTTAGCATTTCACCTAAGGAAGTCAAGATCATAAAGAGAGGTAAAAGAAGTCAGATCATCACACCATCTTTTTTTCCCTCCCACTTGCATCTGTAAAAAAAAAAAAACATATGTAGTAGTATGTATTTTTCATAGTGGTAATAGCACTTGTTGTCTTCCTCCATTTATGTAATACAATATAGACTTTGTAGTAGCTAGTGCTTGGGTACTGACTATGTAGTGCTAGTAGTAAACAGTGTTGTAGCTGTGTACTTACAAACTACCATTACTAGCATCAGCAAATTCCAAGTTAGCTGCACAGTGCTGTGAGGCACTGTACAGCATTTAAAATATGCTTCAATATCAATATTTTGTTGATTAGAGGCTGTAAATCACTGGTGCATCATGCTGTAATTGACTGTAAGACTGTGAGACTATCACTAAATTAGGCATTTACTGATGTATCACACACTACATTATGCAATGTAGTACAGTCTGATCCAGTACTCTGATAGTTACACTACATTCAAATACAATAGAATAAAAAATGAATTAAGACTATAAATGACAGGAAGTGGGAGCTACATGGCACAATGTGGGGGATACAAGATGTCATTGTTGCTGTCATGCCAGGCCATAGTGGAGATATCCTACAGGGTATCAAGGTAATTATTGTGACATTATATTGCAGGATGAACACTCATTCATGTATGGTGTCATCTTGCAATGCTGTTGGAATCTTGCATTGTAATACTCAACCTCCTGCCCATTCTGATCATGGTTCTGGTTTGAAGACTGGTTTTGAACTGTGAACTGTTCTCTACCTATGATAGATATTATGGTGTATGATATTCACTGTACTTTTAATGATTTTTTTGCTTCTCTCTTTGATTGCATAACATTGCACTCTCAACAAATGCTGTCAAACACACATGTACACATACACATTGTCACCTAAAAATGCTGTTTGCACCCCCTGTGTTTCAAGCACCTTTGTAGGATCAATTTGGACTGATTGGTCTTGCATTAATAGGCATTAATATTGCTGTGGTTACATACTCCACTCACAGCACTCCACATTATAGCCAAATGAAAACATCAACACCATAACTGTTCTGAGGGACATTCTCGTCACTTTCAAAACATCAACAGCAAACTAGCCATAATCTAGCCAGTACTGGCTAGTTGTGGCCAGTCTCAAAAGTGCTCCAGAAAGGTCCCTCTCTGGCTAGTACTGACCAGTGGCTTCCAGAGTTGCCCCCTCAGAGCTCCTAGAGTCACTCCCCCAGAGCTCCCAGAGTTCCCAGCTTACAATGTTCATTAGCAATGAAGTGTAGTAAAAGTATAGCATTTTTGACAACTAAAGAGTACAAAGTGTAGGAAATATACTAGTTCTAACCCTAATCCTTATCCTAATCCTCACTTGAGTCCTAATTCTTATCCTAGTCCTTACCCTAATCCTTATCCTACTATGATAAACTCATGGGCTTGCTCAAGTGGGACTTTGGCATGATGTTGGAGGTCAAGAATTCAACATTCAAAGACTGGAACTGGGGAGTCACTGACATTCAAGGTTTGCTTTCATGGGCCTGCAGGATGACTTGTCATTGCTCAGCTCTATTTAGAGCAAGATCTAGCTTTCCCAGTATCAAACAAGACTACCTTCAAGTTACCCTTGAAGCAGGTTATCAATTCCAACATTGTAGGAAGGACAGAGGTATCTCTTGAATTCATGTCATCAGTAGATGGTAAAAAAAAGACTTCAAGAAGTGCACCAGATGAGATGTCAAGATATGATTCTATGTCCCTGGTACCCATACAAAACTTTGCAGTTTGGACACTAGTTCTCAAAGTTGAATGTGGAGGAGGACAATAAGGAAGTCAGTGCAGCTCAAGCATTCCATAATGCCATTAAGGACAAGGCTGAAATTGAACAAGTATCTGGAAACCTCATCTTAAGCTTTAAGGAGGCACTTGTACTCACTCCCTGTGGACATTATGACATGGATATGTTCCTCAACTTCCTATGACTCTGTGGCAAGACTTATAATTACAAAATTCTTTATTCAAGTATCTTGAGACTATTTCTGTTTCCCAAGGATAACCAACATGTTCTGTTTGTTGTGAGTGCCCTCTTCCTCTTCAGTACAACAGTCCAACCATGAGTAGCTTGGCCTAAGCATGCCAATCTGACAAGGTCAGACCAGATATCAATATCTGGTTATGTAATTTGTGCAAGAGGACGAAACTACTGCCAAACTTAACATGTCTGAGTGCATTTACAGTTGATTGATTAGGATTGCCTTTTGCTGAATAAGCCCACATTAGAGAGAGGATCACAAAATACAATAGATTGAAAAAGAATTATGAGGACCTCACATTCAAGGTCATTTCTGGTGTCTTCTGCTTCCATGTGCTATCCAAAAAGAAAATCATCAGTTCAGGCATCTTTCAAAGGTATAAAGTTACCCCTTCCTTTCTTGTTTCTTGATGCTCAAATGTGTGCAATGGCAGCTATGATGAGCATCCTGGCATCAAAGCCAATTTCAAGGCTGTCCATAGTGACCTATTCATGCTGGAAAAATACATATTTTTTGTGTCCAAACAACCCATGTTGGTTGAGCTCCCTAACATCCATCAATATGTCTTTTCTCATGTGGGCACAAGCATGGGAGCTAGTGTAGTGCATACCTTTGACCTCAAGATTGTCACCAAGAGTGGGCCAGAGTACACCTTTATGTCAATCAACAAGGAAGAACACAAGCCCATGGAGACCTTCCTCAAGAAGAAAAAGGTCAAGATAAAGAACAAGATGGTGGCTGATGTCAGTATGATGATGGCCACAGGTGGCAGTGACTCAGATGAGGAGATGTAGAGTGTTGTGAGTAGTGGTGACAAATGACTAAAACCTCATATTGGTGGTGATGGTGACAATAGTAAAGAAGGTTGGTCGAATGCTCATGCATCTGACCCTTATTAATGCTGTATGTTTAGATGAGGATTTCCAGGCCTCATTGAGTGACAAGAGCTTACTGAACAGGAGTGACTCTGAATCTGATGGTGGAGTCACAGTGTTGGATGCAAGTGGTGACTGGGAGTTGACCAAGGCTGTAAAAGATGGAAAGAAGAAGCTCATCAAGAAAAAGTTCAAGGCCAAGGCAGACAGGAGTGATGTGGAAGATGAGCAGAAGAAGAAACATATCAAACCCAAAGCTAAGAAGAAAGACAACAATGCTGATGTGATGGACATTGATGACAAGTTGTGCCCAATGGCACCTTAACAATCTGTGTCAATTATATGAACCCCCATTCAATCCATTACCATGTCCACACAGACCAATCCAGACACTCAAGTGGCTTGACAGGCATGGCCTAGATGTGCATCCATATCATTCCTGTTCTCCACCTCATTTGTGTTACTAATACTCCCATTTGTTGAACAATGTAATCAAATAGATATGGTGATAATCCATCAACTTGCATATGCCCAATGGCATTGTCACCACTGGCTCATTATATGCACCAACATAAACACACATATGTGTACTGTCACTGTGACACTGCCAATGTAGCATATTCAATAGCACTGTTGTCATGACCAGGTGAGTTATCTATTATGCAGACTGACCTGATGATCACAGATTGTCAGGCCATCGACTGTTTATCTACTGACTACCCTAACCACCTTACAGACATGTTAATACAGCCCATCCATTCAACAACAGAATTGGCACACAAGCACCTTGTTGATCATGTGCATGCACAAGGTATGCCGATTCACATCATTCATGTCTTATTCCTCACCCACAGCCTCCAGTTCAACTGCCTACAGCGAAATGACTTTGCTGCCAGTCAAACATAGCACATCATTGATCCATCAAGCAGCTCAATGCACATCATAAGTATACTCAAAATATGCCCATTCATGGCATTTATATCCTCCACCTCATTTGTCACCCAGTGTCCACCTTAGACACAGTCACAGCTGAATGGCTTTGTTGCCATGTCAAACATCATGTCAATCCATCAAATGACTTGATACAGATCATACACATGCTCAAAGTACACCTATCCACTTCACTCATATCTTCTACCTTGTTCATTCAACAACAAAGGTGGTGTGTGCATGGACTTGCATGAGTCCATGCACAATACTAATATATATATTGTTTATATGGCCCCACAATCATGGATTGTCAGAGTGTCTCCTACATTCTATAGTACAGAGAGAGTACCTGTGGGTCAACCTGTAGTAGAGTATGAGTATGGGTCATAAAATTGGGACCTGCAACAAAACCTGGATCCTAGAGGAGGGTTCAGGTGTTTGTCTAGGTCAGGGTTCAGGTATGAGCACCCATGTTATTCTCTAATAACAACAAAAAGCCTAAACCCAAGTCCAAAGTGAAAGAAGGCAATGATGACAGGCCAGCTAAAAAGAAGCAGAAACCTCACTCTGACATTCATGCATATTTTTGTTGTATTGTTACTGTGTTTCTTTCATTGAAGACTGTTTCCTGTCATGATCTATAATATTTGTAAAGTACAGTAGTACATCACAACAGGTATGGCAATTAAGACAAGTTGCAGTTAGGTAAAGACTAAGCAACAGCATATTATGGATCTTCTTTCCACTTTGCTAGGAGGGAGGAATTGACAGCAATCTTAACAATACCCTGGACCAAATTCCTCCACTCCTTACAAACAGCCATCCTTGTGTGTGCTTATGAACAATATGTAAACTGGAGTGCACAATAGTAAAATGCAAGCAAACCCCACAGCCATCAGAATCTACATCTTTGAATTCTTGTTATGTAATCACTCCAAAGCCTCTTCCTAACCTCCATCATATCACCCACATCCTCAAGACCTTAAGATACAAGCATGTCTTGTCTATCATTGTTGTCTGTCTGTACTACCAATCCCCCATCTTTCCACATCACCATCAAAGCAGTAGAAAAGGTGAATGGTAAAATTTCTTCATTTCATCTTTCCTTGCTGATGCTCCTATGAGTCAAAAGAGTAGAGCTCAGACTGACCTGAATACTTCACTCCCTACTCCCACATTCTCAGTCCCTAGATGAGGAAGCCAAGCCAAAAGGTCTAGTGAGAAAGCATCAGCATCATGTGGACCTGCCCATGCTGCTCCACATCCCCTTCCACCTATGTCTCAACTGTACTCAAGGAAGAAGATAGGGAGGAAATCAATATCAATGGAGAGATGACCAAGAAAGGCTTTCAGTCAGAGTCAACTGATGATCAAGACAATACTCCTCTAGCTCAGGCAGGTGCTCACACCAAGAACTTGCATATACAAGGTGGTGTATATGACCCATTTATTGACCCCTCCAGAACACAGTCCATGAAATCTGCCAGCACCACCGATATCCAGTATTTTTTTGAATAGACTAAGGAGCATTCTATTTGTGGACATTGCAAGTAAGTCTTATTCTTCTTATACCATCAGTCACACTAGAGCAATGATCCTATTGAAGGGAACTTCATGACACTGACCCAGTTGCATGGGCAGAAAAGTATGCCACACAGTGTACATACATATATGCTGTCAAGTCAGGGAACTCTACACTCCATGGCCACCTTGATCACTGGCATGTCCATGAGTACCTGGAGCTAGTGGAAGCTTGTGGTTGGCAGGTCTGGCTTGACAGTGTCAAGAAGGCACTCACACTTGGCTATCAACCCATTAAGTTACAGGAGATGGTGGCTATAAGTGGCATACTTGTGGATCTTCATGCATGAACATCAATGACTAGTCAGGAGAATGTAGTGAACTCCAATGGCCAATGCTCCCTCCCACCCTACTTGAAGGATGAGTTTCATAAACACCTCATCAATTTCATTGTGGCCAATGATCAGGTGCATTGTTTACTGTCTCTACATTACAATTATTAACTTATCATGTTGTAGTCTATCAATGTCATAGAATGCAAAGAGTTCTGGGATCTACTTTTGTTCCTCTGAGATAGTCTTCATGACTCCAATATTCCCCATCAGACAAGCACCCACAACAAGATTATTGAAACATGAAAGCAATACCTGATAGCCCTTAGAAGTGAGCTAGAGGTAAGCACAGGAGCTGTCTCTCTTATTTGTATGGTTGAATGATTTTGTATCATGTAGAATACACTTGGGCCAATATCCTTCATAACTGACATCTGGTCTATAGGCAATATGGTAGGATTTCTTGCCTTTATTGCACACTGGGTCACTGAGAATTCCCAAAAATGACTACAGTTGAGATCAGCCCTTCTTGGATTCACAAGACTAGTGGGGAGTCAGGACAGTGTCACATTGGCTTAGACAATCTTAGGCCTTCCTGACCATATTGGTGCCACTTGCAAGATTGTCCATTCATTCATGTGAGCTGCACATTTTCCATGAGTTGATGAATCATTAGGTTGGACACTTTTCAATGGATAATGCTATGAACAATGGGTCCTTCATGCAAGAACTAGAGGTATTGCTGGCCAAGTGGGACATCAAGTTTGACACACACAACCATCAAATACAGTGCTTCCCACATGGCATTCATGTCTGTGTCAGTCATGTCATAGATAGTTTCTTAGCTTCTATATTCAAGGAGATTGTGCACATATGGGTGGATGCATTTCCCAATTGAGCTGACTGCAAATGATATGCCACTGTGGTTGAGAACAATCCTATCAAGATGGGTTGTTCAATTGTTAACACAATTCATGTATTGGGGATTTGATGTGATGAATTTTTTGACACCATCAAACAGGGCAATGCAAAGAACTGGTTCAAGCCTTCCGGAAGCTCAGTTGAGTGAATTCCCAAGCATGAGCTGAAACACAATGCTGAAATATGATGGGTTTTGACATACAGTGAGGTGCAAAACCATTGCAATGCCTAACCCCAAACCAGGGTGCAAAGTGCTCCGCAATCACTTGTGGGAATTTCACTTTGCTTTGGTGGGAACAAATAAAGTACAAACCCTTAGCTACAACTTTGTCCCCTGGGTCATGTGATTTCACTTACATACTGCAAAGATACATCCATTTCAAAACACCAATACCATTGCAACAGTTTTGCATCTTTTGCTTTCCAGGGTATATTAGTATTTGGTATAGCCTCCCTTTGCCTTGATAACTGCTTCAATCCTTCTAGGTATGCTCTCAATCAACTTCTGACACTCTTCAACTGCTATCCCCTCCCAATCAACCTGAACTCTCTTCTACAATTCATGAATCCCCTTATGAGAGGAATTATGATCTGCTAGTCTTCTTTTGAGGTAACCCCAGAGGTGCTCAATGGGGTTGAGGTCAGGAGACTGTACAGGCCATACCATAGTATGACAATCCTACTCCTGAAGCCAATCCTTCACCTTCCTACAAGTATGTTTGGGGTCATTGTCCTGCTGAAAGATGATGTCAGGAGGATCAAGACCATAAAACTGCAAAGAATTGAGTAGTTCATCCTTTAAAATCTGAAGGTAAAGGTCCCCATCCATCCTACCATCGTTTGGACTTGACCACAGCTTTCACACCTGTCTTCCTCAACTGTCTGCACACTGTGGAGGTAGAGAGAGGCTGGTTGACTATATTGGTGAGTGCCTTGGTCACCTGAACAGCATTCTCTGCCTTTCCAGAGGAGATGAGACGAATGGCATACCGGATATTGGCAGAGGAAAGCTTGGATAGACAACCTCCAGTAGCTTTTTGGAGCTCAGAATGCTCTTTGGAGCATAATATGGATATGGTAGACACATTAAGACCAGTAGTGGATGCAATAGAGTGAGCAGATTGGCCAGCATCAAGCATAGAGAGGATGGTTTGTTTTTGAGTAGGAGAGATGGTTCTCATGATGGTTGTGGTTGGAAACAAAGATGCATGTGAACTATTTTAAACTCAGACATGGTTCTAATATGTGTATGTTTGTTTGTATGACCAAACATAACCAAATAACACTTGATTTCAATATTATGAGCAAAGGGTGCAAAACTGTTGTAATGGTATTGATGTTTTGAAATGGCTGTATCTTTGCAGTATGTAAGCGAAATCACATGACCCTGGGGACAGAGTTGTAGCTAAGGGCTTGTACTTTATTTGTTCCCACCAAAGCAAAGTGAAATTCCCACAGGTGATTGCGGGACACTTCATGCCCCAGTTTGGGGTTAGGCATTACAACAGTTTTGCACCTCACTGTACAGTATGATTGATTGGCTCCTCAAAATGTGTTTGGTGAGTTACAATGGGCATCATGGCAAACCTACTAATCCCTGCCAGGCCATCAATTATTTCCTTGGCTTGCCCAATCACTGTGATCTTGAAAGGTTGAAGCTATCAGACTGGGAGTGAATGGTGCTCCAAGACCACCACACCATTCTCAATGTAAGTAATATGCATCTGGATTTAATGTTGACTAACAACTGGTGCCAGGTCCCACATGTAGTCTAGTAATGGGTCTCAGGTGAAAAACTACTATACCTTGGATTGTTAATGCCATACTTTGAACTCTTCATGATGGGATGGAAAGATCTTCAGGACAACCAACCTCACCTCAAACCATGGCTAGATGTTGGCCTGTATTGGGCTACAAAGTATTACAGTTGTATGGATGATACTACTGCCTACATCATCACAATGTGTATGTGTTAGTTTTAAGTGATACTGTGAGGACTCACTCTTGCCCTTCTAGTTGTTGAGCCATCTATCCAAATTAGTTGGATATAAGAGTATTGGGGCAAAGACTACATTGCAATGGCCAAGAAAATCATTCTAGATCTGGTAAGTGTCAACCTTTCAATGTCTTGTATATGGTATCTAATTATCTCTATTAAGATACACAAATATCACACTTGATTGTCCTAGTAGCTGCCAACAGAAATCCAGCCACATCTCAAAGATTTATATTCAATCACTGTAAGGCTACATATCAAGGATGTGGGAAGTCAAAGAAATCTGCATGAAGTGATTGATACAGTTGAGGATGAATATCAGTTCTATGCAAAAAGTGTTTTAATGAAACAGAGCAATGATCTCTTGAAATTCTGAGATGTTTGTACTATATTATCTGCTGGTGTACTAAGAATCACTGCTGACAAACATGTGTAAGCAAACCACAAAACATACCCCATCCTATTTGCTATTGAAATGGACTACCTTCCTATACAAGCATCAGCTGTCCCCTGCAAGCATGTCTTTTCAATGAGTTCAGAAACAGACACAAAGAAAAGGAAGTGAATCAGCCCTATCCTTATAGAGGTGCTTCAAATGCTCAAGTATCACTACAAGAAACAGCAGCTGGATTTTTCTCAACATTACATGACAAACTTATGGGATATCATGGACAGCCTCAAAGGACCCACAAACACCAATCACACTGCATTTCAGATGCCCATGAAGGATACAATTGACAAAATCATCAAGGCCATCAAACAGGAAGAAAGTGCTTGTGCAGAGTTGATGTAGCCATCATTACCATCCCTCATATTTCTGCATCACTCACATATCCAGTATCTCTATGAATGATTACATGATATGTATGCCATTCAAATCTGTGTCTTTACCATGCTTGTCATATTTCTCTGATTCTAAGTGTGCAGTAAGTACCCTACTTATAGGTAAATATAGTGAAGATGCTCACTGATTGAACCTAGCAAGAGTCAACATCAATTTAGTACTGCGAGAGGCTTATCAATTGGGTCACATGTACTATCTGTTTATTTCTTGAGACCAGCCACTTGTCTTAGCACACCAGGTTGATTTCTGTGTTTTATTGTATATCATTGTATACTCTCCAGCCTCTATGATTCTTCTCTGTAACAACCACCAACTTGTGCTAGAGGATAAACTTGACTCTGGTGCATGTGGTAAGCAATTATTTGTCTCATGTATAACTTGCAGCCTGATAGTGTGAGGCTTGCTAGGAATGGTTTTTCAAGTGCTTGACCTTTTTAACAATAATCATGAACTTGTCATCAAACTTAGCAATGTAGACTCCAACAATCATTTGCTTGAGCATGAGCACCACATTCTCTCTGAATTACAAGGTGTTCTCAGAATTCCTCAGACAATCTGGTTCAGAGTTGAATCAGAACGCAATGTACTCTTGCTTAGCTCCCTTGAGGCTTTGTTAGAAGACATTTTCAATCTGTGTGGACAGACCTTTTCTCACACAACAGTGGCAATGATTGTCTATCAACTGGTATGTTCCATTCTCTTCACACTTTATGTGTTGACTCCCTTTGTTCGTTCTCATTTAACAGCTTACCTGCCTTGAGGCTGTCCATGGTCATAATTTCATACATTGCAATATCAAACCAGATAACATCCTTATTAGAAATTCTACACAGAATGATGTATTGTACCTTGCTGACTTCAACACTGCATGTTAATACTGAGATCCCCACATGCACATACATATTCCATTTCACAGAGACCTACCATTTGTTGGCACTTACACTTTCACATCCATCAATTGCCATCTAGGGTGTCAGCTCAGCCATTGAGATGATGTGGAATCCCTTGTATATTTGCTGATATACTTTTTGCATGGATCATTACCATGGTTCAACAAGACTTGGATTCAGAGAAGCACCATCTCCATATGAAGCAAAACATGTCAAGCAACAAGCTATGCAAAACCTTCCCATTGGAATTTGTGTAAATTTTTGGAGTACTCTTGCAAGTTGTCATTCACTGAAAAGCCTGATTATGCATGCTTTCAATTGTTATTTCAGGGCCTTTACACAAGGTTAGGTGGTACCCAGGTATTCCACTGGCAGAAGTTGACCCCTCTAAATGTTTCAGACAGGTGCTCTGTGAAAGGTACAGATATAAAAGAGCAAACACCAAGGAGGTATGGGTGTTTCTGTGCTCATTCATTCAAATCCTTCACTGACATGTGCTCATTAGGTAGTGTAACCATGCTCTTGCAAGACTCCCTGCTGCTCACCCTGGCCACCTTATTGAACAGTTCTGGCCCAACAGTCCTGCAAAAGTCCATCATGTCCTAGTTTGACTATGTAATAATCCCGTCTGTATATTAATATCACCACCATGTTTTTTTCCTTTGTTATATTGTTTTTCTGACTGTGTTTTGCCCAGTCTGAACTGGTCTAAACCATTACATAGTTTTGCATAGTTTTGAATTGCAACTGAACTGAGTGAAACCAGAACTGTAGTTAGTGTACAGTTTAGTTAACTAATGTAAAACAAACTGTGGGAAAAACCATGCAAAACTGGACTGGTCCTTGGTTAACTGGACTATGGCAACACTACTCATCACTTCCTTTTTTTTTTTTGCAAAACCTTTGCTGCTATACAACACAAACTTGCAGGATCTGGCTGATGGTCTTCATCACTGCTCTGACAGTGTTGTTTTGCAATAGTACTCACATTCTTTGCTACTTAAGGATATGCGCTACATACTCCCTTCCTTCCTTCAGGTTACATCTATCACCACAATCTTGACATCTAATGGCTCTATCCTGGCCCATTGGCAAATAGTCATTGGCTAACATATCAGAGCAGTTTTTCAGACACTTCAAATTGTTTATATTTCACTTAAAATCAAAGTATTAGGGAGTAATCTCATCAAGTCTAGAATCAATTGACTGGTAAATGCACTCAGACATGTTAAGTTAGGCAGTAGTTTTATCCTCTTGCATGAATTATATAACCAGATATTAATATCTGGTCTGATCTTGTCAGATTGACATGCTGATGCCAAGCTGCTCATGGTTGGGTTGTCATACTGAAGAAGAGGAGGACACTCACAACAAACAGAACATGTTGGTTATCCTTGGGGAATAGAAATAGTCTCAAGATACTTGAATAAAAGTACCTCCTCAAAGCTCAAGATGAGGTCTTCAGATACTTGTCCAATTTTGGCCTTGTCTTTGATGGCATTATGAAATGTTTGAGCTGCATTGACTTCCTCACTGTCCTCCTCCACATCTGACTTTGAGAACCAGTATCCAAACTATGAAGTTTTGTATGAGCAAGGCCATACTATAGTTTTATTGCAGAGAATTTGTTGTAATAACATACATACTATCATACATAACTGGTTGGAATAAACAGTATGCATCACTTATACACCACTCATGCACAACTTGTGCATTATTTCTGTGTGAGCCGGTGTTTTCCTTCCTTCCTAATCTGGCTATTGCTTTTCAAAATTAATCTTCTTTAATGTCTTGTCCCCTCTATTGATCAGTTCTGTACCTACCTTCCTAGTGTGTCATTTTTACTCTCCCCCTGGCAGGCACACTACAGCTTTCCTATCAACCATTCCTCCCCTTTTGCTCACCATTTCTAGCATTTAAAGGCAAGAATTAGTCAACATTTTTCTCCAGGCACTGATCCCCCATGAGCTTATTCAGACTATCATATTATTCCAAGGCCTTTTCTCCAGCAGCTTCTACCCTCTTGACCCTCCCCAGGTATAAACCATGCTTGCTACTACCTTCTGCAGTCTCTTTACATCACCTCACCACACCTCTACATCCTGTGGCTCATCTTCAAGAATTGCTATGTACATTTCCTCCCTCTCCACCATGTATCAGCAGTGCCTACTACTAGATCCTACATGCCCACCAGAGTTCCACACATGTACTGCCCTGGCCTGTCACACCTCTACATGCACCTTGAGAGTACATTCATTCTATGATCATGGTTTCTGTTACATTCCTGCTTTGCATTCTTGTGTGCAAGTCTGATACATATGTGATTCATTCATTTTTGACAATTACTTCATTGTTTCTAGTTCCTCCTGAATGTCTTTTTTGTTTACTCTTCAGATGGTGTGGGCATGGTGTGGGTGTGCTCATTCAATTGGCCTTGTGTAGTACCAGTTCATCATGCAACTCTATAGTAACTTCAATTCCTAGATTTTCTGTAACCTGAGTTCTTTGCTAACATATTACAATGACTGTGAGACTTGGGTAAAAAAGTGGCATGATTATTGTGCAAAGTCACTTGTAGTGGACCATGGACCATTCATGAATCATGCATCACTTCCTTACAATGTCTTGCATTACATATCACTCCCTTACAGTGTCACAGTCTTGCATCATGTATCACTCCCATTCACCATGTCTTGCATCACAAACCACCAATAAGTGCACCCTCAGTTGACATGGCAGCAATTACAAACAAGAAAAAAAACATTTTATTCATGACTATGATACATGCAATGTGAACAAATAAGGTACATAGGCACTGCTCACCAAATGGGACTCAATTTTTCCTTCAACCATGTTTAGAAGCATAGGCATGGACTGCTCTAATTTGATTTGCACTAGCATCATAACTGGAGGGTATGACTGAGCGACCTGATCTGTGAATGTCCAGACTAGATGAGCCATGTGGTTGCATATCAACTGGAGCAGAATCAGCAACAGACATGGATTGAGATAGACTTCCAACATGACTTTGTTTCTTGCCTCTTGCTTTCAAGGATAAATGCTGCTTGGATAGAGATGCTGCTTAGATGGGATTGCCTACAGTGGTATATGATAAAGTTGCCATCATGTAGGAAGGTGGTTCTAGGACTACAGTAGAAACTGGTGGAACTAAGAGAGTTTGAGTGCCAGGCTCATTGGCTGTGGAAATGTTATGGGCCAGGCCACTCAGAAAAGTAGCTAAAGTTACTGCAAGAACAGGATCATTTGATAAGCCCAGCTTGAATACAGTGTGTGGATTGGGTGGTGTGGTATGAGATTGGGATGGGAAGGTGGGCAAGAGGAGAGATGGGGCTTTAGTGCTCCTAACAAAGGATGTGGGTGGATCAGCCACCAGGTTGCTACCATAGATAGCCATGGCATGGATATTTTGCACAATATTGTTGATATGAGTCAGAACAGACTGCATCATGTGTCATCAGTGACAAAGATGGACATTCATTAACTTCAAGCAATGTACCTAGGTCTTAGGACCTGCTGACAAACTTGAAGCCTGTGAAGCTGGCACTTCATGACTAACAAATGGAACAATGTCTACCATACAGGACAGTCTGTCTACTGTGGGCTGTGATGATTGTTGCACCATCTGAACAACATTCCCTGGTATATGCACAATGTTCACAGCCTGACTAGAGCTGGGACTTGCATGTTTGAGAGACTGTGTAGTCGATACATTGTGGATAGAGGATGAACCCACTATATTTGCTAGCTTGGATGGTATGTGAGACAAGGAAAATGTTTGTGTAGGATCACTATAAGCAGAGGAGGTGTTGAAGTTGTATGTGTCATTCAAATCATCCAGGAAAGAGTAGCCCAGAGGAAGTAGAGCCCCAAGGAATGAACCACTGGATGAGACTGCAGGTAGATACACACCATGAGGAGGAGGGCCATCCAGAGGGAGGTAATGACTGTTCTGGGAGTTGTAAGACCACTGGGAGGGCATGGAAGCATCTGTGGTGATGGAGATGGCATCCTCATCAGACCATGCTTCAGTAGAGTACATGGATACATCTGCATCCAAAGAATAGCTTTCAGTAGATTGAGTAGGGGTCGAAGGAATATCCATCTCTTTAGCAATGTGAGAAGAGCTCGAGGAGATATCTGCCTCTTTGGTGGGGTGGGCAGAGGCTGGGGGAATATCCTCCTCTGAGGTATAGCTTTTGGTAGGCTGAGAGGAACACTGTAGAGAACCAATGTTCCCTACAGTTGTATCCATCCATTCTATGGTCTCCCAGTCATCCTTGATCACCATTCCATTATCCAACCTCACCCTATCCTTAACTAACCTGAACTGCTTTTTTGTTTATAGGTCCAACCATCCAACCATTCAGTCTACATCCAAGGTAAGTTCAGTCCATGTTGAAGCTCTCTCAGACTATTGTCAGAAGCTTCAGGAACATTTGTATGTGATTATTTCATTTGTCATAGTATGTTTCATGTTACTAGGGCCTTCTTGGCCATGATCCCTGATGTCCTAGAGATGTCTTATACTCACTATACCATACTTACCACCCATTTTCATCACTAAAGTCTTGGGTTTGCCCAGACTATAAAATCATATACATACTCTTTTTGGGAATCTATCTTTTGTACTGAGCATCTGGTCATCATCTAAGTAAATCACCTTCATCAATATCATTGGACTCATCACCTCTTGTCTCCAGCACACTGTCCACTCATCACTCATCTCTTATATCAATAACTGCCTCTTTTCTACTTGTCAGACCATTGTCTCCTGGGTCAGTTCACTCTTCTAACCACCATCTTGCATCAGACCTCCCTCTAGGGTCACACACTTTATACACCTAGCATCACTCTCTTCTTCAGACCACAGTGGATTTGTTCCTCTGAGGCCCTTAGGATCTCTTCAACACAAAGGGTTATTGGTCTGGTGTGTCAGGGAGGGGGTTGGAGGGTTGGATTAGGTGCTTTGCTCTCATTATCTATATGCTTTGAAGATCCCACACAACTAGCTGTGTAACATAAAATATCAATTCTCAAGGACATAATGAAGAAAGGATAGAATAAAATTCACCATAAGCATGATGAATGAACAAATTGAAAGACTTCATTACTTGGTCATTGAAGGCACTGTGCAATTGCATAAAGTTCATTCCTAAAGGTGTCTCTCTAATATGAATGCTAGTGAAATTGAGACTTTATAATGAACCTGAGTCTCTGAAGGCTCATCTGAATGTCTTGATTTTGCTATTATGAGAGTAGTTGGGCCAGCCAGCAAGAACAGTGAACAACCAGTCTGTTTTGTTTTTAAGACTGTCAAAGAGGCTAGTGAGCATAGCCAGTAGGTCATCAACAGCCCTAGAGCACCATATAGTCAGCTTGTGTACATGTAATGCAAATAGCAGCACACTCACTTTTTCTTGAGGTTGAAATGCTTTGAATCTAAGTCTGGTGGATTGGCACCAGCAGACACCTGAGTGCTGACTATTGACCTGGACTTGGCGTATGAAGCTTCCATATGTACTCTCTCCTCAAGGACTTGATCTAGGCCTCCTTTATCAGCTGATGGTGGAGAGCCATGTGCTCACTCTTGGCACTGGAGTCAAGGCCTAGATGTGTGCATTCTGCTTCAAACTTTGGCTTGATTTCATCCTTGTAATGCATCTTCAAGTAGATCTGTTCCTTGCTCAACCATTGCATCCTCTTCATAATTGAATCTTTCACAAGCTGGTTGATTGATCTGAATGGGTCTACACTCAATGCCACTCATTTCTCATGTGATGAGTTGACTTTCCACCTCATCACATTTATTTGTTGCTAGAATGAATAGAATACATTCAATATTGAAAGACTTGATTACAATGCAAGACTTACCTTTTGCCACCTGTCAATCATGTGAGAAAGATGCTCACATTGAATTGACATCAACAACTCTGCCTTGGTACCTGGAGGGAACCTAGTCTCTTTTGCCTTGATCTTGGGCCATTTCTTAAACCAGGCTTCATAGAAAACAGACTTGAATTGTGAGTAGTTGTGATCCAGTAGACATTTGACATAGTGCTCTTCATAGTAGTCATTGAGCCACTTCTTTTGTTCATTGGTTGCTCAGTGGTTACCACCCATCTTCACATGTTAGATATAAATTCGAAATAGAAAAACACACTTACATTTTCCTGAGATAAATGCACACAAATCCAATAGATTTTAAAGCCATAGTTAGGGTCAAATCAGAAATGATGGCATAAGGAGTTGAATCTTACGTTGAGAAAAACTTTTAGACAGCAATCACAGGATGATAGCATGAACAAGATGTGCAAGGGAGGGGAAACAGGAGTAACATGGTCTAGACATGATCCTTATCTGTTGTGAACTATTGAAACAATGTATATTGCATTGCAAGATTCACCAAGCCTGAGAATGCTTCTTTGTTAAGACATAGTGATTAGTCTACCTCAAATGATCATGAAAGAAGATAGCACTTCCATAGCTTATGTCGATCACTTTCTGAAACAGCAGTCCACCACATCTATACAGCACACCCATGTTGCCTTCTAAGTTTGCCATGAGAACATCCTCAAGGGCAGACAGTGCTGAAGCAGTACAACATGTCACTTTTAAAGCAGTGGCTAAAGCCTTCCCAACACCCCAGCATTGTAGTATCCTGATTTCTGGATATCACTGGCTCATTGGATAAGCACTTCAATAGTATCATTGAGTGTAACCCCAACATCAGGTGCTGAGAGGATACCCTCCAGTAGGGACTTTAATGAGTCATTTATGAGCATCAGAAGCTCTTTCTCAATGGCTCATAGCTCATCCTCCCTGAGTTATCAATGGGAAGTAAAATTACATGGACAAGGGCAAACTCATAGGCACAATTTCCTCTGAACCTTCTGTGCTTCTGAGATCCAATGCATGACACCATGTGTTCACCTGGTCATGTTGTGTCAACCAGAATGGTGAGGGTTATAGATGACTTACAAAGAAACCACTTGACTTTGCCTGACTTTGTATTTCAACTTCATTTTCTTGGATATTGTAGTCCAATTGCTATCACTAGTATAAGCACATCACATATCAATGATAAGAACAACCTACTGTTCATAGTGTCTTTGTTGAGCTATGTGTGTGGCCACAACCTGGTCCTCTACCATGTGGTGAATGGTCAGATGTCCCATAGTAGAAAGGCTGAGAGCTGTGTGTATGTAGCCATGCATCACCTGACTGGAGATCATGAAATTGTTGGAGATTTATAGGAGATTTATAGGATAACATGGAAATAACATGCTATCTAGCATTAAAAATTTTCTGTAGACTGTGAAATACAGGTAGGCTAGCATTTACCAACTTCCTTGTAAAATATTTAGTGCAATGATTGATTGGTTGGTCTCTAATGTGAGACAAGATAAAACAGGGTGTACTTGGGTTTTGAGTGAGTCATGTGTACATATAATCATTTGGGACTACAATAAGGTCATAGCCTTTGACAGAACTCCCTGAGGATGACAGACAACATCTGTTTTGATTAATTTATCTCACTTGGCCATGGTCAATCAATATCATGTTTGAATCAGCTCATTGTTTACAGTGCTCAGCCTATATTGAAATGGTGTTGGATTGCACAAACAGTGTATGATATATGGTTTACAAAATCACTAGTTATTCAAAATCACAACATTCCTGGCCTCAAACACATCCTCAAAATAGCCCACTGCTTGTTCAATAGATGGGACTCTACATTGAATGGAGCCATTCACTTTGAGGGTAAGTGTCTCAGCAGTTTCCCTAAATGGAGAACAGGTCATGAGAAAGCTTCAAAGTTGTAGGTATGGTCAACTTACCATCTCAAGAAGATACCTACTTGCAGCCCTTTAGTCACCATATAGAACGGTGGTGGTGCTATGGGGGCAAGAACACAGTAATGGTATCTGCAATAATGTGAGTACTATGACTGTGGTGTGGGTTCAGGTAACAGAGTGATTAAAATGAAGGACTCATGTGGACCTGTGAGAATGGCTACTCTGAGTCTAGACAAGATGAAATGTAGAGTAGCAGGGGAAATGGGTGAGGGGGAGGCTGCTACCCATGTAGCAGAGGCAGAGGATGTTGTCAGTGAGTACAGTAGGCTTTCTGCCTTGTTGCTCTCAGAAAGGTCTGAGTCTGTCACTGTAGCTGTATTGCTGAACATCAAGCACATGTCAT
Source organism: Bothia castanella (assembly GCA_038089595.1). Classification (NCBI taxonomy): domain Eukaryota; kingdom Fungi; phylum Basidiomycota; class Agaricomycetes; order Boletales; family Boletaceae; genus Bothia; species Bothia castanella. Next base: position 36,204 of record JBBPLB010000016.1, read on the forward strand.
CTAGAATGAACAACACTAGCTTATTCAAATCAGACACAATGATGGTAAGGACACTTTTGGACATATGAATATTTACAAATCAAGTGGCAAGTTTGGCTAGATATCAATGAGCCAATGCTCAAAGATGGTACACCAACGATGGCTCACCAATGTCAAGATGATCCTGTTCAGTTGGAACATACACACTTGCTAGTGAGGAGTCTGTTTCAACAAAGGAGGTTACTTGCTGGACCATGCTGAGCCAAGTAGGTTCAAGGCATGGCTATGTCTCCTGGCTGCTTGGGCTTATAAGCAAGTCACTCAGATCATCCACACCACTTTCAAGACATCTGGACACTATGGATGTGACATTGCTAATGTTCAATTCTGGACTTAGAATCCTATGCCTCCAATAGTCATGTATGATTCTTTTCTGAGTCTGGGCAATATATATTAATACTTGCCTGCAGCAATTTTGACAGCTGAAATGCATCCTCCCTGCCTACAAAAAAACTGCCACTGTGCTAGCACCACTAGAAGAGATGTGCCAAGTGTTTGGCTTCTCAATCCTGGTGGCACAGGTAATATCCTGACATACTCACTTATATTATTATACTAACTCAATACATACTTGCATCAGTCATATACATTGGCAGTGGACCTTCTCCCTCCATATTGTCTACTACTCCATCTCAGGAGTCATATACTCCAACCCCTTCACACAAGCAGAAGAGGGGTGAGGATTCATTGTGCCACCTCTCTGATAGTCCCATTCAACTGTTGGGGACAAAGACCATGAAGTGATGCAGCTCTTCAATGAGGCATTCAAGATCCTCTTTGACAGTGTCTCCCAGCTCTCCAAATCTGAAAACAAGACTAGGTTCAATCAGATTCTCTGTGATTTCTCTGAGATGTTGTCTGAGGTATGTGATGGGTTTCAGTTCAATTAATGTGGCTAATGACTTCATAGGGTGAAAAAGATGGCAGTGATAGTGTGAATGCCATGTAGTAAGGTCAGTGAAGGGACTGTGGCAATATTCTCATTTAATGCATGTCAGTTATCTCATTTGTTATCTCATAATTCTTAATTTCTGCAGGTGTCCTTTTGGTTTCAATGGGTATTTCAGAGGTCTATATAAAGTATATATGTACATCCATCTGTTCCCTGTTCTGACCTCCAAAAAATATCATGTTTCATTGTCCTGATCTCATGTCAAATCCCAGATGACACATAAAGCCCAAGATCCAAGTATACAGTGATAGCACTGCTGACAAGGATTTGCAGGGCCACAAGCCAATCTCTATACCTATATCCCACATTAGTTATTACACCAGCCATGGTTCTGTTTCAGTCTCAAGGCAATTCATTCATAGAAACTCAGACAGTGCAGCTGATGGTGAATCCATACCTCCAGAAGATATACAGCTCAGCCTGGGAAATGGTGACTTTCTCCCACCTGAAGAAGACATAGTGATGGAGACTATGAGTAAAACTTCAGAGTCATTGAAGCATCATGTGTATGCCAGTGTAAGTCATACAAAATCTGGCCTGGCCCTGTTAGGCTGACATAGTGCAAGCAGAACAGGCCACTTTTGATATGAGTGCCACATCATTCTATGTTCTTAGATGAACTCATCTATCATAAAGGCTAGTATGAATCCCTTAATGGAACATGTGTTCTCTGTCAGAAGCATTGTGGGATTTACCATTGCAAAGATTGCTTCACTGTAGAGCTGTATTGTCAGGATTGCATTATAGAGCTACATTCAGCATTACCATTCCATCATGTCAAGGTTTGTCATTGGTGTTGGTTTAATTATGTGCTACATCAACAAGTCTGCTGTAGAAATGGAATGGTGCATTTTTCATATGAATTGGACTCAAGTTGCTTGGCCTCCATATCTAGTTAGGCCATCCACTGAGGTAGTCTTGTATTAGACCAATCTCTGTTTCCTCAGATGATGACTTTCTTATTATAGACAACAATGGGACTCATGAGGTTGGCCTGGACATTTGTGGGTGTGAAACTGCCCAATTGCATATAAAGTAGCTTCTTCAAGCCTATCTGTATCTAGCAACCATCCATGATCTCCACACTGCAGCCACCTTCAGAGTCTTGTAACAGTTCCATCTTCTCTCATTTGAGTCAAAGACATCCACATACAAGTTCTATTCTGCTCTTCCATGACTTACTGATAAAATGGGTCTTCAAAAGCCTTGGGTAGGTGACAGGTTATATAAGACTAAATTGATGTTCATTGAATATAGGACTGATATCCTGAATTTCTGCAGATGATTTGCCAGTGGTAGAATCTCAAATTACTCAAATGTATGAGATGTTCATATGATCTGACCAGACCTGAGGGAACTATGTCTGGACAGTGCGCTGTCCTTTGTCCAGCATGTCCCCAACTGGGAAAGAATATCCCCCCTGACTTCCATAATGCCCCCTCAACAGAAAGGTCAGTACTGTTGCTTCAATTGACCACACCTGTGGCTTAATAGTGCTATTTCTAGCTAGATATATACTCTTTTCATCGCCATTGATGTGAACTTCCATTTGAAGTGTTGCAATACATTCAATAATGCAATAGATCCTAGTCTGAATGGTGGCTGTGTATACTTTGTGGAGGAAAACACATTCAAGACACACCTCTTGCTCCATGGTAGCAACTCTTAGGAGGTATGATACTTGCACATTATCATCCTATTGCATTGCTAACTTAAGAAAAAGAGAAGTGCTTGCTCAGGTTATACCACCATCAATCTCACAAATTCACAGAAGTTGTGTGGGCTCACAGCCACCAGAGTGGGTGTGATAGACTGCACATGCCACAACATGAAACTTCCCACAGCCATTGGTGATTTGTAGAAAAGAGAAAGGTATGTCCTTCTTATTGCTATGATTACTGGTTCTCAACATGTTATAGGTACATCAACATGGACTATCTATTCTTCTCTGCTGTTGCACATTTCCCTCTACTCAGGTGGGTCTTTGCCTCATATGATATCACATGTCAATGGAACAAAAAGTTGTGGGAAAGGATGGACAAACTCCCCTCAGCTCTTCAGCTAGATCATGAAATCAAATGCATCTACTTTGGTGTGCCTAAATTCCATTTGCCTACATATAAAGAAGCTTGTCAGCAGAATTATTCTTTTAATTTGTTGTCTCAGGTTGATCACATGGATGGGGAAGCACCAGAATATAGGTGGGCAAATATCAATCCTATGGCTTCAAGTACCAAAGAAATGGGGCTGGACTCCCAGAGAGATACTTTAGATGACTTTTTCAGTGACTGGAATTAGAAAAAGGTTATTGCTTTGGGTGAGTGGTCATGTATCATCAATCAGATGAACTTACAGGTGGTGTATTGGAAGGTGATGCACTACTTACCAAGTTAAAGGAAGCTATCATGCAGAAGTGCCAGCCAAATATGGCACTAGAAGAGCTTGAGGTGTTGTTACTACCCAAAAAGGTGTTACAATGGACAAGAGAAGTCAAGGCTTGAGAGGCAAATTGTCAGGCACCAAATCTGTATCAACAAAAATGAGAGGAAGATATAGGATTAATATCACTGTATCCATCATTCTGAAATGTTCTGTAGTTGTCATGTTGGCGAAGATCTGACTTGAACTGGCAAAAGACAAAGCAAAGCTACTGTAAGATGGTAATGATGTATCACTAGACCTCAAGGTGTCTCCTAGCATCTTAATCAGTACAGGAATGAATCTTGAGGATCAGCAGTGCATGATGATCGGGGACTTATGTTGCTTATCCTGACAAGCAATCTTTAGGTGGTGTTTATGGACAGAGTTAGGCTCACTCACATCAGATGCTACGGAGCAACAGAGAATGAAAGTACAGAGTCAGACAAATGTATTGCTGTGCAGGATCAAGTCCTGGACCTCCTATCAGGCACTTTACATGCTGCTAGTTGTGTGTCAATGTTTAGAGGATGTCAGAAATACTGAAACTTCTGAAGACCCCCAGCCCCACCTCTTCAAGCTCTATCTTCCATCCTGGTGCCCTCCATCCTACAGTGACCATTGTCTAAAGGAGTATGAATCAAAGCTGCAGTATGCACAGAGATTGGATGTACTCGAGGAGATTCAGCAGAACTTATGGTTGCATTCATATCTCCTTCAGTTCAAATGTGGTAACATTTGGGGTCAAGTGGCATGTACACACACCTGGAATACATTGAAAATTGTCAAAGAAAGGATCAAAACAAGTGTTACCAAATACTGTACTACATATGCAGTGTTGACAACATTGAGTTCAGTGCTGGGAAGGGTAGATTGGGAGGATGTTATTCAAGTGCTGAAGGATGAAGACATTTGTGCACTGACTGTTGCAGCTGACAAGCAGACTGAAGGGTGACATGTCCTGTCATGGATATGAATCATTACTAGGCAATGCAATGGTGAAGAGGAGGGTTTGCAAGACAATGAGTACCCTGCTAGCATCTAGAAGGACTAAAGCCAAAATGATTTATACTAGTGCTATGTATTGAATGGTGTAAGACTTGTGTGCATGCCAATAGACAGATTGAAGAGGTTGTTCTGTTCATTGAAGAAATGTGATATGTCACATAATTTTTTGATTGGAGAGCAAAGTGGTGGGGAGAGCAGTTGAATTGTCATCAAACCCAGGATGTGCATATACAGGAAGGACTCATGGCATACAGCAGTTGACAGACTACCCATTTTGCTGCTGTGAGGTCATCATATGCAGAGAAGTGGGTAGGTGCTGCAAATATGACAGTCCAGACACAATGGGACTACTAGCTTCAGGTCACAGCTACTAATACTACCCTGGAGTCCATTGGCTGTACCTGATTGACCACAGTATCTTAGATTTATAGTATGTTGTCTATTTGATCAATTGATTGGTTTATCAAATGAAGGATAGGTGATCATAGATAACAAGAAAAGGACATGTCAGGATCAGAATGCTCAGTCTGTCTATTGCTATGTCATGCAAGATACTGCAGAGCATGGGTGTAATTGATTGTGCACTATAGTGAAACCTACTAGAATAGGATGTTATATAATACTTTTACAAGTAGGGGTGCATGGGTACCAGGAATGTAGAACCATATCTCAACATCTCATCTGATGCATTTCTTGAAGCAGTTTTTTACCACCCACTGATAGCATGAATTCAAGAGATACCTCTGTCCTTTTTACAATGTTGGAATTAGCGACCTGCTTCAAGACTAACTCAAAGGCAGTCTTGTTTGATACTAGGAAAGCTATGTCTTGCCCTAAATAGAGATAAGCAATGACAAGCCATCCTACAGGCCCATGAAAGCAAACCTTAAATGTTGGTGACTCCCCAGTTCCAGCCTTTGAATGTTGAATTCTTGACCTCCAATATTATGTCAAAGCACAACTTGAGCAAGCCCACAAGTTTATCATGGTCCTATTGTGACCTGTTTAAGTAGCTTCTACCATGATAGCAATGGCTTTCAGTACACCTCTTGCAAGAAACCATCAAATGTCTCTCTCTGTCTGTCTTTGAGCCTGAATCTAAGTTGAAAATTCCTTGTGATGCAGAACCATTGTATCCATTTGATATCATCTGTGGGTATTGCTGTCACTACTTCATTTTCCTTACCATTCCATGCCATGCCACTGCCTACGAGTTGTAATTCTGGGAGTTGCCTGAGTCTTTTGAAAATGCTGTCCACAATGTATCACTACTCACTGCCAACTTCTGGTGATAAACCATGGTATTCCAGTCAAACTGGATAATTCTTTGTATTGCACATCCACCAACTCCAGAGAAAGGACAGCAACTTGATCAAGGTATCTGAGAGCTTGGTGTACATGGCTGACATTTGTCCACCTGCCACCATTGATCATCAGTGGTCTAAGAATGAAAAGCATCACATATGTGGTTGTATACAATGCCCATTTAGTCTGACAATCAGAATTGACCATCATGACAATGTTTTGAAAGTGGTGAGAATGTCCCCCAGAGCAGTTATGGTGTTGATGTTCACATTTGGCTATGATGTGGAGTGCTGTGGAGTATGCAATCACAGCAATGTTGATGCCTATTAATGTAATACCAATCAGTCCAGATTGATCCTGCAAAGGTGCTTGAAACATAGGGGATGCAAACAGTATTTTTAGACAACAATGTACATGTGCACATGTGTGTTTGGTAGCATTTGTTGACAGTACAATGTCATGCAATTAAAGAGCGAAGCAAAAAAATCATTAAAAGTACAGTTAACATCACACACCATAACATCTGTCATAGGCAGAGAATAGTTCACAGTTCAAAACCAGTCTTCAAACTGGAACCATGGTCAGAATGGGTTGCAGGGACTGGATTTTGCTGGTAGTCAGATTGGGTTTATAGTGCTCCAAACTATTACTGGCTTTGATTACAAACTACTGGTAGAACTGAAACTGTAGCAATACTAGCCTTTGGGAGAGAGGATGGAGTCAGATCAACCAGTGAGGATAGAAAGTGAGTCAGTGTTGCTAGAAATTATCTAGGTGAGACATCTGACAACAAATCCATGTGTATGCAAGCATGCAAATTGTGTGTTACCTCTGACAAGACTGATATGGCTTTGTGAGTGTGGAGTGGGAGGAGTAGTGATTGCAGGTAATTGTAGTCAGGCTCCCCAGAGAAGGAGAGTGTCTGGGAATAGGTGAAAAAGGTGGCAAACTCTTGAGGCAACCCATGACATAGGTGTTCAACTGGAGTCTTTTTCTTGAGTTCAAGCACTGATGATGATCTTGTTTCAGTAAGAGAGCCAGTCAACCAGAGAAGTGAACTATGTAAGAGGTAAATAAGCAAATACCCTAGTGATCTAATGTCATCATGATGTCCTAGCTACACCCCAAGATGGCTGCTAATTGAAGTAAAGGTGAGAGTACTGGTGAGGTGATAAGCATGGACAAATAGAATGTGACTACCAGTCATGGGGTTGCAGTAGAGCTTGGGGACACCAAAATTGACAATATAGATGGTGTAAGTATAGTCACTGGGGCTGACTAGGATGTTCTGCAGCTTGATATCAGTATGAATAAAACCTTGGCCATGTATATACTGAAGGTGAGAGATCTATGAAAGTCTCAACAAAGGAATTGAGTTAACTGGATAATACTGACCAGTTGATCTGTGATGTGAATGACTGTATGGATATGGAACTTTTTGTGTTTGCTCATAAGCTCATGCAACGAAGGGCTGAGGAGGTTGAGAACTAGTCCATCATAGTTGGTCTCTTGCCCAAACCAGTGGATGTGGAGGATACTGTTGCCACTACTGAGTAACTGAAGAATTGTATCCTCGTGTTTGACAGGAAAGCCTCCACTGACAGATAATTCAAGCTTGATTACATACAATCTGTTAGTAAATATATTGACTACTCTGTACACATGTTCTACAAGTTTGTGCTGTTTGGTCTCATTGGCTAAATTGGCCATATGGAGACTAGACCTAGTGGGAGTGGAAGGATCATACTGTATGTACCAGAGCCAAGTAGTTCCTTTATTCTGAATTGGCCATTAATGCAAACTAGAACAAGGGCCTCAGGTTCTGGCTTGGAGATCATTGAAGGAGGGTAGTAAAGGGCATCACTGAGAAAATGGGGTCTGGGGATGTAAATGAACTGAAATGGTTTCAGAAAAGTCAGATATGGCATCAACTCCATGTTGGTTAGCTGGAGGTTGCAATCACATGTTTATGTGAATGGAGGGAGTCAGTCCCCTGTTCACTCTGTTAACTGAGCTGGCAGTTCAAATGGCAAAAATAGAGCAGTGCTGTGATGATTGGTAAATATGGGCTAAGTGATATCACTGCAGTCTTTCACATACAATGTCAGTTTCAAGTATGTTCTCCAGCTGTAGCTCCTATACTGCATCTGTCCTTGCTTACTCATACAACCCCCAAGTCCAGCCTTTTAGTGTTTGTATCTCATGGATCACTCACCTACTTCCAGAGTCTCTCAGCCATTGTGAATAATTCTACTTTGAGGTTACTTAGCCACCCAACTTTATCACAACCTGCCCCTCATCCCCTTACTACCCCATCACCTCTGAAAGAGTTAGTGATTACTCAATGAGGCAGGTGACCATAAAAAAGAGTTCAGACTCCTGAACTGCACAGGGATGATGTGGGTTAAGTTGCCACACCTAGTGCTGCTACTGTTGCATCAGTGTCACCCATCTTGCTGCTGTAGCCAACTGAGTTATCAGAAGTTGAAAGCATAGACATTGCCATTCCTGATGCTGTAAGGACACAATTTCCATGTACAACAACCAAAGATACTCTTGAGGCCCATGAAATACTGTTGGGCAACTACTCTCATAGGTGAAATGTGATTGTATATCATCTATTCTAATGGGATGTGAATAGCTCTAGTAAACAAGTACTCAATGTTCTTGAAACAGATCTTGACAATGAAGCCAGGGTGAGCAACCATAAGCCCAAGCTTTTTCAAGTCATTTATGTTCTTTGTATTTTCATGACTCATGACTTGCTCACTATAGAAGTTTACTGGTATAACCCCTGACAAATATTCAACTCTTGCCTCCATCATTGAGGAGCAGTCCCTCAAGCTTATGAGAACCCCAAAGTGAGTCACCTTGCTTCTATTCATTACTTTTACTACAAGCATCTTATTATAGGCTGTTGTATCTCATAGATCACAAATTACTTATCATCCAATTGCCAAGCACCATCTATGATGTACCTATAACAACTTTCAAGCTGTACTGGTCCAGTTTCAACAATCAGACTACCCCTGGACACTCATTTGAGTTCACACCATTGCAAACACCAATCTTAAAGAGCAGTAACCTGTACAAAAATCATATCGTGCTGAGTCAGTAAACAACACCACACACCCACTACATTACCAATCAATAGTCCATACTATGACCTAATACTCTACCAAGTTTCATAATATTTGACTAAGCCATTCTAGAGATATGAATTTTTCATTGAGCATTCGTCTTAATAGAATTGTAGTACTACTGTAGCTAGTTAATTAGCACTAACCATGTAAATGGCCTAAGATAGGAGCTTCAGATCATGTGATCAGAATCACATGATCCTTGTTACATAATCACTGACTTGCCTGGACTGCATAGCCTCCCAGAAACAGGAACAGATCTAGATTTCATAGAACTCAATGTGATGACCATTAAATCAATTTCAAATGAGTGCATTGGGAATTTGAAATATCACATCACCTGTAACTATGGAGATCAAAGCAGTGATTAATCTCCTTTATTTCCAATGCCCCATTCATTCCTGTGCTATTGCTGTGTCAATGAATTTGATATTCATGAAATGAATGAAAAGCATTGTCATAGCCTTGTCATAGACTTGTTAGGGATTCCCCTGGGATTTTCCTAGATCTGGGTAACTATGTCTAAAATTAAGGCACCATCTCATTTCATTTGAGAAGCATGACAACCAGATCTAGATCCAGAGATTCAGATCTCACCCAAATGGGAGTTTGGAAATGGACTAATTGGGCTAGCATAGCCACTCT
>JBBPLB010000018.1:20082-31885 GCA_038089595.1 Bothia castanella
TCAACTTTGTTCGGAGAGAATTTTAGCTTGAATCTGAGACTCGCATGAATAACACGATGCCCACCATCATGGTTGGACTTACCGGGATAGTGAGTGACTTAAACCTAAGCTCATGGTAGCAAGGTCCTTGGGGTCAAGACCATCCATCAAGGCTGCTATTTGGGCTCGAATGCCTCTCCATAGATCGCTATGGTCATCAGGTGACAATGCGGAGACCTTGATGCCCAACTTTTTAGATATTGAGTGGGCTGGAAGGCATATAAGCACACAAGGCAGAAGACGATTGTCACACATACCTAGGCGAGGATCTATCACCACCAAAGATTCCTTTCCTTTGCCCTTGTCCACGACTTCCTCTGACAAGAACTTCTTCAGACCTTTCCCCAATTTCCCATCCTGGACGGCTGTGATATCTTCGACTGCAGTTGCCGTCGAAGTAAAGCGATGCAGAGCCTTCAACTTGAGTCTTTTAGAGCAGACTCGACACGTCAGTTGCCAGACAGAGGTGGATATGAGATCGACGCACAGTTTGTTTGCTCTCTCTGGTGTCTCGAACTCCTTGTATAGATCGGCTGAATCAAGTTTTGCTGAGTCGCTCAGCTTGAAGAGGCAGTAGCCCATGGCCGTCTCGTATAGGACCAGCATTTTTGAGATAAGCGTCCTCGAGAGCGAGGTACGACGATGGATATGACTGCTAGTGGTGTTTTTTCGAGCGTGGTAACTTGACCCACGAAAGGCAATCCGGAACGGTACTACATATCAGTCGGACCAGTCACTGACCAAGATGATGCTGTCCAAGCTGCTCACATTCGCTTTCCTTGGAGCCGTCGCTCAGGCAGTGTCCCAGAGCAATGTTGCTAGCCAAATCCCTCTCGACCCTGTGGTGCCGATGAGTCTCTCTGCCATCACCTCCGAACGGTCCTTTACAGCTCTTTCCCATCCGCGCTTCCCCAACCACGCTGTTCGCATCAAAAAGTCAACCTTTTGCGACCCGACTGTATCGTCAGTCCACATTGGTCATACGTATTTTCTTGACGCTCATTGCTACCAGTGTCTATACCGGTTACTTGGATGTTGACCAGGGTGCCAAGCACTTGTTCTTCTACTTCTTTGAGAGTAGGAGGGACCCAGCTCAGGGTAGGTCACTCATCTAGCGTATACCCGAATGGTCAATGTACACTGGTTTCAGACGATGTCATGATGTGGATCAATGGAGGTCGGGTGCCTCCGCGTGTCTTATCTGCCGACTCGGACTCACGAGTCAGCACATCTCAGGACCTGGATGCACCTCTTCCCTCGGTCTGTTGTTTGAACTAGGTATTATGTTTGATCAAACATTCTCCCCTTTAAGTAATCCGCATGCCGAACCAGGTCCTTGTCGCATTGACATCACAGGAACTTCCCCTAATGGTACTACATGGAACCCTCTCTCGTGGAACAACGAGGCCAATATCTTCTTTCTCGATCAGCCGTGAGTTCATCTGCTTGTGTGATCACCGAGAGAATAGCTTTCACGATGATCGTAGTGTTGGGGTTGGGTATTCTTACGCCAACTTTGGAGAGACTGTCGAGACAACTGAAGAAGCCGCTCGTAATGTTTACGCGTTTTTAACCATCTTCTTTGAAACTTTCAACCAGTTCGCCGGACGGCGCTTTCATCTGTCTGGGGAGTCGTATGCGGTGAGTAGAACATTGAAAATTATGTTGTTGTCTAGGGCCCAAGTGTGACTGTGTATGTCAGGGCCGTTACCTTCCTGTATTCGCCAGCGAGATATACGATCAAAACACCATTGCCAAGGCTGAAGGACACGCTGTTATCAATCTTCAAAGTGTCCTTATCGGAAACGGCATCACAGACGTTTCAACGTAACCATTTGTTCCTTTTCCTCGTACACCGCTGTTGATCTCAAACATCCGAAGGTTATATGAGGGCCTGTATGACATTCAATGCGGTACATCTGCTTTAGACGTCCCCTTCCAAACAATTAGTAACTGCGTCCAAATCAAGGCGGCGGTGAGTAAATCTCTTCTCCAACCTTGTTGTCGCTCAAGTGCCCGCCTTTCTTAGCTGCCAAAGTGCCAAGCAGCAATGCGTAAATATTGCATTGACCAATTTGATCACATAAGTTGTGGTGCTACTGTAGCGTTCTGTGACAAGCATATTAGAGGACCTTACTGGGATAGTGGTGGGTCTTACCCGGTCTTAACCTGTCGCAGGTTATGCTAAACTGAAATCTATTCAGGACGAAATGTCTACGACGTGTCTATGGTTTCGTATCTCTTCTATTTTATCCCATGTATTCGCATCGTTGAACTCCCTTTAGGTTTGCGAATCACAAGACCTTTGCTACCCTGAAGATGATGCCATTGAAAAATTCCTCAGCCGCCCTGACATACGTGCCATACTAGGTGCCGAAAGCCCCGGAAATTACTCCATGTGCTCCGATGAAGTTGGCCGCAACTTCGTCTCCCACTTAGATAAGTGGTCGCATCACACTCAAGATTATGTCGCAGCTCTTCTCGAGCGTGGCATCCGAGTTCTGATCTACGCTGGGACATACGACTGGCAGTGTAACTGGGTGGCCAACAAGTTCTGGGTCGATAAGCTCGACTGGACTGGTAATGAAGCATACAAGAAACAGGCCTGGAGGTCTTGGCTGGTAAATGGGAAGGTTGCTGGGGAAACGAAAACTAGTGGCAAGCTGACTTTTGCTAGCGTATACGGTGCTGGCCATATGATGAGTATTTTCCACTACACGTCAGTTATTTGCTATCTGACCTATTACTCAAGTCCCCCATGACAAGCCCGAGGAAGCACTTGCATTAGTGTCTAGATGGTTGGCCCCCAAGGACATCTAACCCATCTGTGATGATAGTTTCCAGTGCAATTGCCAAACCAAAATTTGTATGCTTTTGCTAATCTTCAATGAGTCCGTGAGTTCCGCATTATACTTCCAGAAGGTTTTGTGGCTACGCGTTTTCCTGCTCGTCATGCCTACCGGCAGTCTCGACAGCCAGCGTGGCGGATGATTCGTTGATTGTCGTCAGCTAATCACAGGTCGTGTTCCTTCTGCGATATCACAGCGTGGAGGACTCTCCCACGCATGTTGTGCGGGGAATTAAAAATGCAGGGCAGGTGGATACGTATCTCTATAACGACAAGGAGATCTCAGCACGGACCCTAAATAGGGTAGTCACTCCGATCAGTTTAGAAAAGGCTTAAAGACAAAGCGGTGGAATGTGTGCATTGTTTCCTTCTTTCCCCCCTTTCTTGTACTGTCTTGAGGACGGTAAATATCCTATGGTGAGCCCACCTTCCATCTCACTCTGTTACTATTCCTAAACTACACATATCATAGACTTGTTTGCCTGAGAGGCAATACTCATCGGATTGAGATATATTTTTAATTTATTCGTCAAACTCTGGAAGTTTCCCAAGATGCATGCGCCTCTGATCGTCATCTTCTGTTGGGCCCTCACTGCAGTTTTCTCATACCCGATAAAGCACGACGTTGTACAGGATGTTCAAGTATTGGGTATGTTGAGGCTTTGGTCACAAAGCGAGTTACTGATTGTTTATTTATTTTAGCGTTTGCTGATGTGTTGGAGCAGCTGGAGTCTGCCTTCTACACGCAGGCACTTCAAAAGTTTAATTCTTCCAGCTTTTTGGCGGCAGGTTTCGCCTCGCCCCAGGTTCCGATTCAACAAATTCGGGCGATTGCAAGCGATGAAGGCACTCATCTAGTCACTTTGCAGGTTTGTGAAACACCTTTAGTCTGCAGTCTAGGACCTGTTAAGTAAAGCTCTACATTTCCAGTCCGCCATCAGTGCTCTCAGTGGTCAAGTTGTTTCTAACTGCACTTTCAATTTTTCTTCCGCCCTCACAAACGTCAACACGATGGTTGCTACCGCCCGAGTGGTCGAGAACGTCGGCGTTAGCGCTTATCTGGGTGCATTGACTGCATTAACCGACCCGGCGCTGGTCACTGCTGCGGGTAGTATCTTGACAGTCGAGGCTCGCCACCAGAGTATCCTCAACCTCCTGTCGAATGCGACAAGTATCCCTCAACCATTCGATATCGCACTTACACCGGCAGATGTCCTCGCGATCGCAGGTTCATTCATTTCTGGATGCAAATTAAGCTTTTCAGGTAGACCATCCGAGTCTCTGCATACCGTGCTGTTGATTTGAATGCTTGCCTAGCAAACCCCCCTTTGACTGTCACGAACAACGGTCCCCTGCAGGCTGGAACGCGGCTTAATTTCAGTTCTCCTGCTCTAAACGGAACCACTTCGACGACCGTAAGTCGTTGCCCCTTCACACTGCTGGGTAGTCGATTCACACTTTTCTCAGCAATTGTCCTGTGAAATTGTCACAGGAGACTCGAGCGTGCCTCTTTTCCAACCGGCGGACAGTTGCACGGTTCCTGCGAACGTTACAGGTCCCATGTACGTGTTCATCACCGACAATCAGACGGCCGTGAACTCGTCCTCCAATACGAATTCGACAACGAACTCGACTACAGCTGCAATCGTCGCCGGTCCCGCACTGCTTTTCGTCAACCAGCCAGACTTCATTGGAAACCTGATCCGGCCTGGTCTCAGTGCTGTCGGTGCGACAACCGGGGATAATACAACGGCATCTGCCTTGCCAACAGCGACAATGGCGTCAACATCATTGCCTCCCGTCGCTTCCAGTACATCACCGGTCACAGGTATGTGAATATGCCTTTGCCCTTTCACATCTATGATTCATGATCATGATCAGCACTTGCTCTTCCGACGCCGGGTACCTTTACAACCACGCTCTCCCCTGAACAAGCTAGTACCCTCTTGGCCAGTTTAGGAAGCTGATTGAATTTCCGTTGCATAGTAGAAGTTTGTCCTGGGGTACACTGTAGTAATCTTCAATATCTAAGGGATTAATGGAATAATGCTGGTATGGCAACAGGACTTTAACGGATATGAATCAATCATCGTCACTATCATCACTTGAGGAAGTGCTATCTTCGTCTGGACTCAACTGTCCACCAGCAAACTGGTTCAATGACATTGGTCGTCGGGAAGTCGGGGCCGATTCCGATGACATCGCAGCCGCCAGTATATCTTCATCGACCCCTTCCAATTGTTGTTCCATCTCTTGTTCGAATGCATCCAGGTCAATCTCCTGAGCATCATTTTCCGCATTGGGATCACCACCGACAACTGGGTCCCAGTCATCTTCTTCCGATTCGGAATCCTCCTTGGCTGGGAATCGTGAAGATGGCAGGACAACGGACGTAGAGGCATTTGGAAGTACTAATTGGGTGGAAGGTGGAGGTTTCTGGACCACCGGCGAGAGTTTTCGGCGTTTCGTTGTACGAGTGGGGACTCCAAAGGCGAGGACTTCCTCCAGTTCAGAATCGATGATATCAGTTTCGCCCTTGACCTTTGAGAACTCCTTCGACTTGGGTTTTGGCTTGGATGCTGGTTCCTGCTGGTTAGGAGGAACGCCGCGCAGAGGTTTGGACTTAGACGGCAACGTCGGTGGTGGCGCTTGACTAGCAGCGAGGAGCAGTTCTTCTTCTTCTTCCTCCTCTTCTTCCTGCTTGAATCTTTGATCCTTTTGTTCCGAGGAAACTGTCGCGATGATTTCTTCGAAGTCGCCATCTGGTTCACCCTCAGCGTCCTCGAGCCCGATCAAGTCTCTTTCTAGTTCCTTCGCTAGTTCTATGTCATCTTCGACAGGTTGGGGAGTAACCGGCATTGCTAGATGGCCAGTAATCAAGATGTCAAGAAGTATGTAAGGGAAATGAATACTCACGAGAAGCTGTGTCTCGCTGGATCGTAGATGATAATGATTGAACCTTTCGGTCATAACTAAAATTCATAAACGAATCAATCTTCTCGAGGGTGAATGTCTGTGAATCATGCACATAAGCCCCAAGGTCAACCGAATGATCCGGGGTACGCACACCCAGGTCTTCGTCATAAATCAACACACAGTCATATTCTTTAACCGGATGTTCTGTGCCTTTAAAAAGGTGGCTTTCCTTGACCTAGGGAACGCCATCGGTAATCGTTCAACGACAACACACGCACGTACCTGTGAGCTTGGTCGCTCCACCGTGATACTCGTCGACTCTTTGGTGCGCTTCACCTCAATAGAACCAGGTTTATCTGGATTGATTGATTCCGGCTTGAAGTTGTCTGAGGCGACGAACGGCTTGGTATGTTAGCAGTGTAGGCATCCGAAAGCCTGACGTACAGCGGAAGGAATAAAAGTCGCGATCTGGAAGGTTACTGGCGCGCTTCGGTGGGGCGATCCCTTTCCGAGCTTTGAGAGCCCGACCGAGTGAGGTGCCAATGTCTACTTTGTGACGTCCAGTGACGGGCATCCATCGAGCATCGACTGAGGCCATGGTAGAGGTTCGATACCGTCTGCACCCCTGCCAGTCTCCCTTGTGCTGAAGTAAGCAGCGGTGGAACGGTCCAGCGAAATGCGCTGGCCATTCAATTTTTGACAGAACAAAAGACTGAATACATTATGTACGCGAAACAATCAATCCACCGTCTCCACCACAAATGTCAGGAATCGTCGGAGAAGCGAACCTCCCCTTTCGTTTTCTTCTTTGGTTTGTCCACATCACTACCATCTGTTTCTGCATGGTTACGTTTCTTCCGCTTTTCCTCCACCGTGGGTGCTGCTTCTTCGACCGGTGCAACGAACGCCTCAGCGCGCTCAGCACGGCGCTTGGACAACACCTCCACTTGCTTTATGACATGTTACTAACCACAGGAGAAACCGAGCGTTGCAAATATACCTTTCGTTTTCGTTGTTCCTCCTCTCGTGCATGTTTTTGATGAGGCTTGAGGAAGTACTCTCCCGACTCGAGTTGAAGGTCAACCTGGAGAACAAAAGAACTGAGAACCTGCCCGGTAATCAACAACACACTAGTACCTTGCGAGGCTGCTGGGGTGGTGGGAATGGGGTGTAAACTTTCTTCGCCTTTTCTTTCTTGGCGGGCACGGACTCAAGCCCAGCTTCTTTGCGAACCGCCTCTTTTGCCGCGAGTTTTTCGTTCTTCCGCTTAGTCTTCTCAGATGTCTTGAGGTGTCGCTTGCGGAACTGAGGGAGGAAACGGTCCCATGATTCATTCGCAAGTTTGGGGTCTTTGGCCAATTCTCGTCGAATCATGAGCTCCTACAGAAGCGTTTGATAGAGATCAAGACCGCGATAAAAATGAACCAACTTTAATTCGGTATATTGGGTGTATGTTTTTCATGCAATCCAAGACGATACGTCGTACCTCCTTCAACGATTTGTGTGGGCCCATAACACTGACTGTGCTGCCTTGCACTAGAACGTAGCATTGCGTCAGGAGTTCAATTGCCTAATCCTTCATTGGTGAGTGCCTTGAAGGGTATGGTGACATCTGATTTACCTTGAGAGTACTGCCGTCTGGACCAATGATGCGCTGCCTCCTTTTGACAAAGCGCTCTTTGTTCCGTACAAGATTTCCGATTTTAATGATGTCGCATGCGACATCGTCTTGAAGGATTTTTGCAGCTTGGGTGACTGCAACACCTCGAGCGAGAAGCTTGATCATGTCACGAGCCTTCAACACGGTGTATGGGTCATACGTTTTACGCGTCGTGCGTACGGACATGGATCCATGCACCAAATCAAGCGTGCATGCAATACCCTGTGTTCTGTGCGGTTAAACACAATTAAAATGGTCTCAAGACTCACATGAGGTTCTAGAGTTCGAGTGACCGCACTCCACACTTCCCTCAGATATTTTTCTCTGTACTTTGGAAAAAGAGTTGCGAATGAGGATTCTTCGGTAAACATGCCCCCTTTATTATCTGCTGGCAAGAAAGGGTCGATTTTCCACTTATGCAGGTTCAGTGTTACGGCCAGCACCGAGCCAAGTTACGCTCACACTGGACAATCGTTAGTTTGTTGTAATATAGGAAACTTCAGCGACAAACTGCTCACTGGTCAATATCATCGGTGTCCCATGCTGATTCAACTGGAATCAGAAATACACACGAGAGAAATGGAGAGACTCACGTTTGTCTTTGCGGTGCTTCTTGGATGAACTTTTGACCGGTTCGTCAGCTTGGGCCATATCACATTAGTTACCTTTCGGCAGACTAACAAGTTATGAGTGGAAAATCGCAGTTGAGGCCGACAAGAGGTCACGTGACTGATTCATTTTGTTGACAAGGCCATATGCAGCTCTTCCTTCGAAAACGGCACCATGGACAATCCCCTTGCAGGCAGTTCACTCGAGGAAACTCTACCACGTCTACACGACACTGTGTTTTCCAATGAAGAAGCGTCGGAAGTGCAAGTCCCCATCTCATCCGAGGACCCACAACCAGCACCGTTACTAGATCGCATCGGTAGTGCCAAGGTGTACTTGCTCTCCGAATCCGCCCAAACGAGAACAGCGAAGGTGCGCTGAGTTGTATGTCAATATTCACTCCGAGAGCAGCAGCCTGATGCTGCAGGTTTCTCCTCGCAAAGCGGAGACGTCCCGACATCGAGGAGGCTGAAGACGTAGACATGGATGAAGGTAGACCCTCTGACAAAGAAATTATTCTAATAGACTGAATCCAGGTGCATCAGACACTGTGCTAAGAGCGAATGCTCTCTTCCTCACCGGTACACCTATCTCCCACCTTCCGACAGCACGCATATTCGCGTATGTTACGCACTTTGACGCGCAACCAATTGGCCTGGAATGGGTGAACGATAACAGCTGCGTGTTGGTATTCGAGTCGAAAACTCTAGCACGCGCCGCACACCGCTTTCTTCGAAAAACTGGCGCAGACGATGTGGATGAAGATGGCTTTGTGACGGCAAAATCCATCCCTGTTACCCTTTGGCTTCCGGAAGACAGGATCAGTAAAAGTCTCGGGCAGGGAGACGGGCTAAGGGGTACGATAAAGATGAGGTGGGCGAACATCGATGATGTGAAGAAAAAGGGTGCGAAGAAGGAGAGTGAGTTCTACAGAAAATACGGGACAGGTGCAGGGAAAGACAGTGATGTGCCACATAAGCGGAGACGTGACGAACGCTCGCTGTTGGACGCGTCGAAGCTCGATGATGACCTGGACGCCTTTCTAGGAAGGGAAAGGCGGTCAGCGTATTCTCCACCGCCAACGAAAACGCCCGCCGACGAGGTGTCGGAGAGGTCGTTGATCGACCGTACCTCATCGCCAGATTCTGGTATCAACCTGAGCGGTCGCATCTCTTCCGCACCGCGCGGCGCTTTGACGTCTAGATTCTCTGATGGAGATGGGCAAGGTGACTTTCGGTGGGGCAAGGGTAGAGGGCGCAGGAACCCTCGGCCGCAGAAGACCCAGAAGGAACTTGACGACGAGCTTGATGCTTTCCTGAATGAGAAAGACTAGCTCTGGTATGTTAGATTCTTAAACTTGACCATTTTGCTGACTTTGTCTCTCTTTCAAAGAGGCTCCCCCTCTGATCGAATGCGTTTATGTGTTGTCCAGTTAGTGTGTATTTGCAGTGTAACAGTGGGAGATTTCGATTAGCAAGCACCACTTTGACAAAACATCACTCCGGTTGATTGGTCTTACCTTGTGGTCTGTGTTCGTCCTGGTGAATCGAATGTAACGATCGATGGAATCCCAAGCTGATGTTTAACGTTGTCGAGAGCACCTGGGATTCCCAAGTCAGATCGCATGAGCAGTCCCTTGCACCATGTTGCATGACTCGGTGCTGTATTGTCATGGCCGCCATCTCCAGCGACCACCGAGCCTTGGCTCGGAACGATCTCCGTCCCATGTATTCATACTAGGCTTGATGCAAAGTAAGGCGAATGACGACGTGCCTTGCGATTATCGCAGAGCTCGTCATATCGGTGCCGCAGACAGAGGCATTCCCGAATTGGTGTGTAAAACACTCGTTGGGCTTGCGCTGTCACTTTCCGGGCGAGAAAAAACTGGCGCCAGTCCAGCTCGGACCAGGCCGAAGGCTCTTACACAAGAGAGGCATCAATGTCACCACCGCCTTCTCCGTCGCACACAATCGTTAATGCCAATGCCGAAGGGAGAAGTGGTAGCTCCTCCCATTGGGATGCGATCCAGGAGGACGATTTTTCGGGGAAGATCGATGACCTGACGGACAGCGAATGGTATGCAGGTCCGGCCCCTTTCGAAAAAACAGTCAAGCCACTCACCCCTGAGGCTCTTGCGGCCTTCAATGCGGCCCAAGCACGATCTGGGGTCATATACATTTCGCGCATACCCCCTGGCATGCAGCCTGCCAAGGTTCGTCACCTTTTGTCTCAATATGGAGAAGTCGGGAGGGTGTATCTACAGCGAGAAGGTGGGATAATCGAACTTCCGTCCGATGATTGCTAACGACTTTGGCTAGATGCAAAGACTGCATACTTGAGACGGAAAT
The DNA here is from genome assembly GCA_038089595.1 of Bothia castanella. Lineage (NCBI taxonomy): Eukaryota > Fungi > Basidiomycota > Agaricomycetes > Boletales > Boletaceae > Bothia > Bothia castanella. The sequence goes on from JBBPLB010000018.1 coordinate 30,503, forward strand.
ACACTACCACAAAAAAGCCCCACTTTGTCGAAGGGTGGATAGAATTCAAGGACAAGCGCATTGCTAGGTCCGTTGCGGAAATGCTCAACGCTCAGCCGATTGGGGGAAAGAAAGGAACACGATGGCGAGACGATGTATGGACGATGAAATATCTTCCAAAGTTCAAATGGAACATGTTGACCGAGCAAATAGGTGGGCAAATGGCCTCTGAATGTGCGTACTGTTACTGAACGCGTGACATAGCTCACGAGGCTGCTGTGCACGCGGCCAAGCTACGGGTTGAGCTCGCGCAGTCGAAATCAGAGCAGCGTGAATACCTCAAGAACGTGGAGCTGGCACGAATACTGGACAAGCGAAATGAGAAACGAAAAGAAAAGGGGCAGGGACCAATTGAACTGAAGCGGCCGGCCGACAACGAGGAAAGGGGACGGACGAAGCGACAAAGGGTTGTAGACGAGACTAGTACTGAGCTGGAGAGCATGTTGGGCAACATATTCTAGTCTCCTTGCCGGGATGCCGAGTAAAACTTGGATGTCAGATTGATTCGGAGAATCAAATTCGAAATGTCAGCGTCGAACGGGGGTCAGTTTTCTTGTATCGCGCGCACATTGTTCGCCACCGCTGCGTCGAGTTCTTTGACCCAGCCTCAAAACAAAGCAGTGTCGCGATACAAGAGGTCTGTCTTATTCTCCTCCTCATGCCTACAAGCGCTCTCTCCTCTCCTCTCTCTTGCCCTCATTCTTCTCAAACCATGGACTAAGTCTCTGATTCCTCTCTCAGCTCTTTGCTCTTCTTGACATATCGCTCATGTCTTCTTGGTCTGCTTCTGCTTATCCTCCCCCGCGGCGCTCTCGTTCTCGCTCTCCAAGGGGTACCCTTCCCTCACGACCACCCTATCCCGACTCTTATGCTCCAGACTACCGCGGCACATGGGATGGTTTAGACAGAGAGAGACCTTGGCCTGAATATGAGAGGGATCGAGCTCAATACGACCATGCCAGACGTGGAAGGAGTCGTAGCCCCCCTTCCGACGAAAGTATGTTCCGTCTGCAGTACAACTTTTCGTGGTCTAATCTTCTTGCAGATCGCAAGCGTCGACGTTCCATGTCACCTTACGACCGGGAACGTTATGACCCTCGTCCCCGATATGGCGATGAGTATGGTACGGTGTTATAATTCATCTTAACTCAAATTTTACCGAGTTTATTTTCTAGATGCTCATTCCCGCACGTACAGTTACAGATCTCCTCCTCGTGCACAGTTCCCTGCACCGTATCCCCCTCAGCCTCCCCCACCATCTCGGCGGGCACCTATTGACCCTCGCACCATGGACCACCCTGCAACATTAAAGCAATACGCGGAATGGTTTAGGTATTACTTCCC
>JBBPLB010000019.1:0-17347 GCA_038089595.1 Bothia castanella
GGTATGGGAGTTCTGCGGAGGTGCGGCACATGAATTGGGAACGCGGGAACTCTGCGACTGTCGACACAGTTCTGAGCTGATTGTTGGTCTCTGTGCGAGCGGGGGAGCTTGGTTGTGTATTCTTGATGTCAATCTCGTGATGGGCTTTGTACGGTTTGTAAAATCTTGTGGTTGTGTCTATGGACGGGGTGTCTTCGTCTGAACCGTAATGTATACATCGTGTCGTCTCGATCGGTGAATAAATTTACCTTGTTCGCTATAACCAAGGATCGAAATCCGCTATCAACTTATCCTCCACCCTCTGCCTTGTCTTGGACCCCTTTTCGGCGCATCAGCAAACCAGCCCTCAGCTGGACAGACATAGACAGTGCTAGACAAGGGTCCAAATTCTCCAGAGGCCACAGCAAGGTTCCCAACTGTCTCGAACTGGACAATCCAAGCACAGTCTATCCCAGACAGGTCCCAGATTGTACTAGTCCAATCTGATCCTCCACTACACTTATATAATGCTTGTACTTGTACTCAGATACAACAGACAAAGAAAATATATTAAGACACTAAATAAATAACAACAGGTGCAGAAGCAACATAGGGGACCAGTGGATGGAGCACAATATTGTCATCATTGTGCAGTTCAATGCATGACATTATCATCACTGCTACAGCAGAGATAAATGAGAAAAAAAAATAGAGAGAAAGGGGCAATGCACCATAGGGTATGGGTGAAAACCCAAAGGTTAATAACTGGTTAATAACATGGGGGGCCCACCATGGGGTTTGTAGGTAGTTATTAACTGTCACATGACTATGATAGCAGATCTCCTGGGTCACTGGGGTCTGGCATTTACCAAGTGTCAAGTTCTCTTGTCCTCAAAGTTCTGCACTGTGTTGTAGATCCTGCAATATATCTGTTCTTGACTGTCTGACATCTCCAGAGCAACACCTGGTCACCATGTAGTTTTTTCCTACCTCCAGTCACTGTAAATTAACCATGCCCCAGGACATACCACAGGCCCACAATGTGTCCAAAGAGACACCTTCAAAAGACTCAGTGTGCATTGAGATGTCTTCCACAATCCCATCAGACATCAAAGCCCAAGTCTTTCCTCCAGAAAAGCTCTCTCTGGCTGCTTTCATTGACTTTCACCTACCTCCACATACACCTAGCATTGGGTCTGTCAATCCTATTCAATGCTTTTACACACTTGTGTCTGACACCTTGACCACACCTGGAGCATCGGATGCACTCCAGACTCTTCCACTATCCCCCATCCATGACATTTGACAACTTTCCTCATAGGCAGACAATACTTGGAAAAATGGGAGCTGATCAATTGTGTATGTGCACACAAGTGATCCTCATTGGTTTCCCTTCTGGTTGCTACTGTTCTGGTGAGCCATCTCTGAATTGCACACCAGCCAGACAGACTGGCACACTACACAACAATTCCTCTCACAACTCACTCCACATCATTACAAAGCCATGGTTTTCAATGCTCACTTGTCAAAGCTTACATAGGCAGATAGGATTGAGATTGGAGGTCTTGACAACTGGACTTACATACAGGACCTGAGGCAGTTTGTGTCATGAGAGTGGCTTGATGGTTCTTATCTCAATTTGATACTTGGAGTAATGTTCAAGAAGTTCAGAGCTATGGACCCCACTATTGAGTACAGGTACAGGATCCACAATATCTATTTTTGTACACACCTACATGTTATGTTTATCAATCAAGCCAACTACTCCCAAAAGAAGTTGGTCATTCAAGATGCTGGTATATGTTTTGCCAATGCTCTACATACAATATGCTTTCTAGCACATGTTCATGGCAGCCACTGGACCACTTTCGCCATTGACTCAAGTAACCTACAGATCTGCTATGGTGATTCTTTGCAAGCCCCCATTCCAGATGACCTCAAATCTGTGATGGAGTGGTGGCTATCCAATTATTTCTCATCACCATCTTGAGATTGGTAGAGTAGCTAGGAGTGCTGTGCAAAAAAAATAATCATGTGATATTTTTAATCATGTGAACCATGTTAATAACTGTTAATAACTACTGGTCAATTATAGGTGAGGTTTTTAACTAGTTATTAATAGTCCATGGAGTTTTCACCCATACTCTAATGCACCAGACATAGTGAACAGCATGATCATTGTTGTTGCTGTCACTACTGCTATCACTGCCATTGCATTTGGTGCATCATGCTATTGTTGTCATGCATTTGGTGCACCCACCATACCATTGTCATTCACTGCTGCTGCCATTCCTTGCCATGGCTGTTTGATGCACTGCATTGTTGTTGTGCTATGTATTGTTGTGTCATTGTCATTGTTTTCATTGCTGTTGTTCCTTGCCACCACTGTTTACATTGTCACACACTTTGGTATGTACTGTTCAACACACTGCACTTGTTGTGATCGTGGTCATTGTATGTTTTGATGCACTGACCACCACCATTCAACATGCTGTACAGCCATCATAGTCAGTGCACCAAGCTATCATCATTGTTGTCATTGTGTGACTGCATTGTTGTTGCATCATGTTGTTGTGGTGTGACTTGGTGTACTGCATTGTCATCACATCAAGTCATTGCTACTGCCACTATTCTTCACCACAGCCATTCATTACATCACATTGTTGTGGCATGGTTTGTCACTGCTGCAGTAGAGAGACAAATGAATAAAATAAAATAAAATCGTTATCATCATTGTTGCTACTGCTACTGCTGCCTTTGCATTCAGTACACCCACCATGCCATTGTTGCTGTTGCTGCTGCTGCCATTCCTTGCCATGGTTGTTTAACATGCTGCATTGTCATTACATTGCATTGTTGTGGTGTGGTTTATTGCTGTTGCAGCAGAGAGACAATTGAAAAAATAAAATAAAATAAGAGAGAAGGGCAACACACTAGACATGGCAAATAGTGTAATCATCAGCATTTGGTGTGTCTACCATGCCATTGTCATTGTTGCTGCTGCTACCATTCCTTACCACAGTTGTTCAACACACTGTGTTGTTGTCATGTTGCATTGTTGTGGTGCAGTTTGTCACTGCCATAACAGAGAGACAAATGAGATAAAATAAAATAAAATAAGAAAGAGAGAGAGGGGTGATGCACCAGACATGGTGAATGGCACAATTGTTGTTGTCACCATTGCTACTGCTGTTGCATTTGGTGCATCACACTATTGTCATCATTGCATATTTGATGCACTCACTATGCCACTGTTGTTCTCACCACTGCTACTGTTCCTCACCATAGCCATTTGATGTGCTGGTTGTCATTGCATTGCATTGTTGTGGCATGATTTGATGCACTGCATTGTCATCACACCATTGTTCTTGTTATTGCTGCCACCATTCCTTATTGTGGCTGTTCAATGTACTGTATTGTTGTTGCATGATTCAGTGGGTCACATCATCATTGAGTCATCATTGCCACTACTGCTGTTCCTCACCTGCTGCCACTGCCACTCCTCACCACAGCCATTCAACATGCTGCATTGTTGTCATGTCATGTCATTGTGGCATGATTCAGTGGATCATGTTGTCATTGTTGGCACTGCCATTCTTTGCCATTGCCATTACACACTTTGAGACACCATATCATCATTGTCTCTATAGTTCATTGCCACTGCCATTTGACATACCACTTTGTTGTTGGCATTTTGAGGGTGTTGGCAAGGCTGGGCAAACAGTGAGGTGGGTGTAGCCCTGCAATGATGCAACATGGGCAGGAAAAATAGAGTGACATGTCAATGTGTCACACATGAGATGGGTGAGACAGTGAGTGGAACAGAGCAGGAGGGGAATGCAGCAAAAAAAAATAAGTAGGCAAAAAAAAAAAAAGAAATGGTGAGAAGATGCACCAAACACATGTGAAGTGGGCAATATGAGGCTATAACATAATGATACACCAAGTGCATGCTGGACAAGATGATAGAGTGGATGTGATGATGTGGGGTATGGTAATCAATGACAGTGGTATGAAGAAAATTAAGGGGTCATGTGACACGGAGACATGAAAATTTTTCTAAGTCCGCACCATTAGGCACATAAGGCTACACTCTTTATTAGACTTTATTACTAGTAATTCAGATTTTTTTTTTTCTTTTGAAAATTTGACTACACAGTTTCTTGCACTTTACATGTAGTTTTGTTCTCTAATGCACAGCACAATGTGGCTGTGTTGCTGCCAGTAGCACCAATTTGTGACAGGCAAGGACAACATTAGTCCAGAATGTGACTGAACCTGACTCTGTTTGGCAACTGAGAGTTCAGCTGGTGAAAGGGTCTGATGTCAATAGTCCCTGACAGCTTTTCTCAAAATGGGACAGATTGCCTTCCATCTAGGCTGTGCTGTGATGCTGTGACCTCAGCTAAGTTGGAAGGCTGGTTTGCTGATGTGGGTAATACAATGCCAAATCTTAGGAATGATCACTATCCCACCATTGGGTAAAGATGTTGTCTTCTAAATACACAGTAATACTTGATATCAAGATACAGATTCTGCATGTAGTTCCAATGTTATATTGAACCACAGTGGTATTGTACATTCAAATAGTCAATGATCTTAGAGCCTATATGGATACACATTTTTTGAAACTTTCAAACATTGCTCATGTTTGTTTCATGGCAAAAACTCTAGCATTGTCTCCCATGGTCCAAGTGGAGACTGGACTGTTGTAAACCTTCTTCCCCCATCCCTAGGCCATGATGAATCATCATTGTCCTGATCCCCACATCCAACAAGCTGATAAGCACTGCTAGTACATAATCCAACACACACACTCTCTCATCTATGCAATGGATCAAGCAATCTGCTCAGCTACCCAGGATATGAAAGCCACAAGTGGCAAGGTGAAGTGGACAGGTGTTGAGGTCACTATGCTAGTCAACTATCTTCATGAACATCATGCTGAATGTGGTGATGGCTCCAACTTTAAAGACACCACATTCAATGCTTCAGCTGCTCATATCTGGCCTCTACTGGCTGCAGGAGGGAAGTTCAAAGATGGCAAAAGCTACAGAAACAAGTGGGCACAGGTATGGTACTCAATTTGTGATTTTCACATTCAACTAAGGCAAATACTAGATGAAAGGCATTTATACTGGAATATGTGGTTGGTGCAGCAAGTTGAGGGTGTATTGGGACAATGTACAGGGAGTAAATATTGAAGGAGAGAGTGCTGCCCAGGTCTGGAATGAATATCTCATAAAGGTCTGTTGTACTCTTGTAGTAAATTTTATAGAACCTGAATATAAAGCAGTTCCAAAACCAAGGCTAGGATTATATGGATCAGATGAATGACATCTTCCCTGACACCAGCATCCTTGGTTCTGGTATCAGGGCATATTCTGATAGCAAGCCAGCCCAGTAGAATATAGGTCCTGCTGATGATCCATCTTCACCTGATCCCAATGATCTTTGTGCCACCACTGCCTCTGAGTTGCCACCTCTTCCTGCTGTTGATGAAATGCTGATTGCCTAGGCTGCTGCTTCCATCAAGGCTGCAATTGCCTCATTTACAACTTCTCTCTTATTGAACCCCCCCAGGTTTCAGACTGTGTCATCTTGGTCCAGAAAATAACCCCAATTGATGTTAGTATCACCTAATGAGACCAATCCATCACTTCTCTTCTCCTCACAAGTAGCTAGTCTCCTACTTTCCTCACACTTGACCACATTGGTCCACACAAACAAGTGAAGTCATACTTTGGCCAAGGACAGTGCTATCAGTAGTGTTCCAAGTGTTCAAATGGCCACTAGGCCCATGGCTTCTACTAGCAGCCAGAAGAACATGACAAACAACACAACAATGCTTGCTCTGCATATTGTTGATTTGACTTTCTACTGCTTCAATGATTCAATGACAACACATTTCCTCAATCTACTGGTCATGGTTTGTGATGCAATCACTGTGCTCTTCAGTGGCAATAATGACATTCCAGAAGAGGTTTGTGTGTTCATGACTATGTATTTTGGTAACAACTCTGGCACCACTATGGCATTTAATTCAATTCCCACTACTGCTGGTCATCATTAGTATATCATGGAACTCTACTGAAGTTTTAATGGCCCTGAGAGTGGGCTTGCAGATGATTCAATGTTGGGGTGATTGCTGTGGTCTCATTTTTTATTCACTGACCATTGTAAGCACATATATTTCCTGATCATGTTTTCAATACATGTCTGAATTTTTGAATACTTGAATAAAATGTGTGAGTGTACAGAAACTACATATTGTCACAGACATCCTCGGATTTGGACTCATCATCAACATCATCAGTACTGTGATTGAATGCCTCCTCAAAGTTGGAATCTGCTGTTGTGTTATTGTCTCCATCCAGATCCTGACAAGACAGCAACAGAGCCTGATAGTCATTCCACATACACTGTACAATCTGGTCTCACAAAATACTTGTCTCATTCCACTCTTCTGCCATGGTAGCGGCCTAGCAGCTTGGACAGCTCAACTAGCATTGGTAGATATTCCAACATCATTGACTTCAATGGGATCAGGTGCATTTGGATCCATGATCCCAATGTAATTATGGAGTATGATGAGGGGAGCAGGTAAATGAGCTTGGATGTTGAGATTATATGAACAAGGAAGGAGGAGGATCTGGAAGCAGTTCTTCACAATGCCAAAGGCTCACTTGATAATGTTACATGCTGATGTGTGCTGAATATTGAACAATTCTTCTTTATTTTGTGGCCTAGAAATGAATTAGATCAGATCAGATCATTACATGACTTGGAATGATTGAGTATACATACCTTTGGCTTGCTTGAGCCCACTTGGCAAGGTGATAGTGGACACCATGATATAGAACAAGTAGTTGAGGTCATAGGGGGTAGCCAGCATCAGCCAACAAATACTTGCCAGGTGGGATGTGTAGGTCAGCTGAGATTGTATCATTGTATACACATGCATCCATCACTAACCCCTTCTATCCAGTGTGTGAGTAAGTAAATTGAAGGTTGAAGTTGTAGATAAATAGTACATTCTGGGACAAGAAACCCTTCCAGTTGCAATACACTCCACGTAAATAGGTTGGGACAGATACAAGAATGTGGCTACCATCAATGGCACCAATGATCATAGTTGGATTGAAATAGATCTTTCCAGGGATAGTGTCCCCTGTTGGAAAGGAAACATATTGGGTGTAAAATGGGGGCTCAGAGAATGCTATTACAATCCATTTGAAGTGTCTGATGGTGCAATGTTTAACTGTGAAAGATAAAATTCTGATATCTTACCATGAAATCATATTGCTTGAATGCTGGAAATGCTCACCAATGTGGTGTGTTGTGAGGCCAGTTATGGATATATAAAGGAAAATAGCAAGTTGTTCTTCAAGTGTTATGTTCTGCATGTTTGTGAGCCTGATTGCATGTAGTTATAGAACAAACTGCACCAAAGTTTCTCATGACAGTCTGAGCTCACACTTGATATGGTCAGAATGACCACAGACAAGCTCCAGGACCCATTGTTGACTGGAAAGTGCTAATGTGTGATACAGGGTTGGGGTCTTGATTCCAGACAGGATTTCTTGAGGTGAAGAGAGAAGAAGCTAGATAAGTTGGATTAAATTGAATAAAAGCTGTTGGCAGATGTCGATGCCATGGATTGGTTGGGTGGTCAATGTCAATTGTATAGCAAGCATGCTGTAGGCATTGGTGCCTCACCTACTGACCATGCATTAGATCTCTGCTTGCACCACAGAGAGTTGTCACCACAAAACAAACATGAACAATGCTTGAAAGTTTCAAGAAATGTGTATCTATACAGGCTCTTAGCATTTCCCCCCAAGGAAGTCAAGATTATGAAGAGAGGTAAAAGTGAGATCATCACACCCTCTTTCTTTCCCTCTCTCTTGAGCAGCACCTCTATAAATATGCTAGTGAGCTTTGCTATTTGTCACATAGATGGACAAAGACAAACCAGCCTCTCTCATTGATCAAATATTAATACTCAGCAATGGCAGTCAGAGTACTGTCAGCATACAAGTTGTAGCAAGCATTGTTCCTGATGGACACAGCATCACTGCACTCCCAGACATTACACAAGTACAAGATCCAACTGTAGTTGTTAAGATTGTAGAAGGAAATGGATTCAAAGCTCATGTCATTTGGCATGGCCTTGCTGTCACCTTCATCAGCAAAACAGCCCTTTTCCCATAATAAGTTCATACATGCCATTCAAGCACATTCATAAGTACACTCACAAAAACTATCAGAAGAGGTCATATTTGACATAATAATTATATGGTAAATTTTTTGGATCATGTTTATAGATAGAATCTTATTCTAGTTTTTGTCAAAACTCTAGCCAGTTAGATACCTTGCTAGGACAGACTGGACAGAGCTGAACAGAGCTGAATAGAGCTGTCTAGATGAGGGTTGTTTTGCTGATGTTCTTCCACCCCTGAGTTGAGGCCAACAACCTCACATGTGTCTATACAGTCTTGAGCACTACAAAAGATGAACACATCACTGGAGGGCAAGGTGATATCAGGTGTGCCACTTGTCTCCTTGGTGGTGAGCTGGGCAAGAATGCCATTCATGACAAAGAGGGTGGGGAGGAATGCATGGATGAAGAGGTGCATGATTTGAGTGGGTCTGGAAAGGAGTTTTTGATGAGGCTAATGAAAGTTGCATGATAGGGAAGCAGGATTTTATATAGTACAATGTGATCACTGGAAGCAGTCTCATGTGAAAGCAATGAGAATTATAGTGCATAACTGGATTATTAGAAGACAGCCAAAGAGGTTTTGTATGTCCATAGTTGATATAATGTAGTGTGAATGGATGTAGAACTCACGTTAAGGAATCTGTGGCCACTTCCTGAGAATAATATGAACACTGTCACTCTGAGTAACATGTTCTAATTATATATATTTGCTGACATGGGGAAATAGTCTCATTTCAGGAGTACAAGTTCCTGGGTCTCAGTACCTTTTTGCACAAGCCTTTGCCAATCATTTTCAAGTTGACCACTCCTACATCAGCAAACCAACCTCCTTCTAGACATACCTGGACAGTATTGGCTAGCTCACAGAAATCTACAGCAAGGTTCCCAACTGTCTAGAGCCAGACAAAAGCCCTCTACTCTGTCCTATGTCTGGACAAGCTAGAGATGAAATACCATGTTAAGGACATCATACCAATCTTAATATCTAGCCAAAACTAGACAGATCTGGCCCAGACTATACCAGAGTGATCATGGAGTTCCAACTCTCATCACATATGACTAGACATATCTGTCACAAAATGCACTAGCATTGGACAGTACAGAACACAAACATGTATCTGATCCAAATACACTAATCAAGGTCAACATTGAATCCACATCCCCCAATAAACTGTTCCTTATTAGTTATACTGTTGCTGAGAATGATGTCAGTGGCTACATGATCTGAATTGGGTGTGTTGTATACCTCCCAAGTTCAGCCCATTGCATGTGTAAATCCTTCATTTTGGTGCAATGAATTGGACTAGTATCACACTTGCTCATCAAGCCGAGGATCTCATTATATATAGAATTTCAATGTTCCAGTCATAGTGATTTTCGGGATCCCATTGATATCATTGCATGACAAAAGTATAAGCCTTTTTTCACATTGCAGAGTGCCAGCTTCCAAGGTCCTCCCACAACTTATATATATGATTGGTGAATGGGTTGTGAAAGAGAATAGGTACACATGAGTCTGGTAATACTTAAAGCTTGAAGTGGCCACCAGCCTAGAGTCCAATCAGCCTACAAACACCTCAGACATGATCAGAAAAGTCAATTTATAATATTTGAGACTTATTGTCCAACATATTTCACCTAAGTTTACCACTATTTTAATGTGAAATATTCAATTTCATAGCCTAAATATGTAATCAATATTATTGTACACTATATTGAGCACAAAAAATTCTAAATAGGAACCATTTAATATTTAACATATGACAAATAATATTAATTAGATATAAATTTAGCAAAATTAAGTTGAATATATGCTCTGTTATATGCTAACTCTGTATCTGGAAAATGTTAAGAGAACATATTTGGAATTCCATTCTTTGATTGACTAATTACCTCAATAAATTTAGCATATGTATATTAGTTTTAGTTTTAGGAACATTTATTAAAACTTTATTTTCAAAATAATCAAAAAACATATTCTCTCCAACCTATTTAAGGTAAGTATATCATAAATAGCTTGGCTTTGACATTGAATTTATTGTCTAGAAATTTTCAATTACTCATTTAAGATATGTACAAATCATTTCTCTATAACTTATCTTTAAACTTAGATACAATACATCAAACAATAGGTTTTGAATATTTTGTGCTAACTTTTCCAATTGTGTCTGAAGTGAAAGGAAATGAACATGTAAAACTTACCTTTAGAAATGATTAAGCCTTGAGACTGACACTTGGCAATTGCTTTGTCAATGTACTCAATGGCTTTCGTGTTGAATGTGGCATGAACAGGGAATGCATCAATAGAGGTAGCATTGCAATGAGAGAACTGTTTCACATGTTTGATGATATTGTAGACAGTTGGGTTGTAAAATTGTAGCTGCTATGGCTCTGCATGTTCCAATATAGATTGAGTTTTGGGTGTGGTGGTGGGTACCTTGCTGGTTTTGAATGCAGTGATAGATTCCTGGCCAGTTTTAGGTGTGCTGGATTCCTGGCTGGTTTTAAGTGTGCTGGATTTCTGGCTGGTTTTGGATATGCTGGGGGACTCTTGGTGATCACTGTTCTGTATGGCTTCACCTGCAACTTGATTGGTAGACAAGCTTGTCTACTGCTGCCTAGCTTGGAGCAATTGGGTGTTACTGGGAAAACAGGGTGTACAGTTGTGACAGCAATACACATTCACGATATCTTCAGGTGGGTGCACAGGCACATGAGGCTGGCTTGGATCCTGGACAACTACTGCATTAGTCTGTTGGCATTGCACACTTGCACTGTTGTTGCCTACAATGACACCAATTAGAACAGCTCATTAGATATGATGTGACGTACTGGAATGACCAAGTTGTTGATGTTCTATGGCCATGCTGCTGACATTGATCATGTCATCAATGCCTGAGTAATAGCAGTTAGGGTAGGCCGGTTGATGCAGTAGGACATACTGTGTTGATTTGGTCAGTATTGTATGAACACATCATTGACACTGGTCCCATCATTGATGCCTGAGTAATACCAATTAAAGTGGGTCATTTAATATGATATGACATACTGAGTTGATTTTGTTGGCATCATGCAGTCACACTACTGAAACCCAACCCATTGTCAATATCTACAATAATGGGAATAAGTGTTCATTTACTTGATGTGACCAGCAACATACCAGCCCTATATGATGAGGATATTCTTGAGAGTTCACCTGTGGTAGAGCTATTAGACAAGTTTGGAGAACATCAGACATCAAACCTGGTGGTGGGGACCTTGTGACATATCCATCACCTGCAGGGATGGCAATTAGGCACTCTTCCTGTATGATTAATATGCCTGATATTATCTTGGTGAAGTATTTCCTGTGCAAACCTGTCATCCTTACTTGAGGAGACCTCATCAATCTATAGAGGGATAAGTCATGGGCACTGTGAGTGTTGAGAAGATGCTTACCTCATGTTCTGATTGGACATCTCTGGTATCATAGAAACCTGGGGTAGCAGAAAGGCTGTGGCTGATATGATCCATGGCAAATGGGCAGTCATAGAAAGAGGCAGTGCATTATAGTCTTACAGGAGCAGGTTTGCATTCAAAATTGTCCAATGTGGGAGCCAGTGAGGATGGAAAGGGATGATCTAAGGAAGTTGATGAATGTAGCCTCAAAATATTTTGAGATGGGACATTGCATTGGAGGAGTCATTTTTCAGAGGAAGAGCAAATGGATGGCACATAAGACATTGATGCTGTTGAAGCTCTTCCTAAAGATGCAACTGAGTACAACAAAGGATTAGATGATGATAGTACAGAACCTTGTGACAATGATTGCAACAAAGAAAACTGGATGCAAATAGGAGCCTGGGTACTACTGGTGGGCTGAGACTGCCCCTGTACTGTGGAAAACCAAGTGCAAATGGAGGTCTGAGTATCCAACTTGTTCACTGAAGCATTCATAGGAAGTCTAAATCTGAATTATTGATCAAGTGCTGCCACCATGAACTCTGGGTGCACGGGCTGAATGTGAGTCAGGGATGTGATGAATTCAGCCTCATTTGAGGTACCCCATTCATTGTGAGAGGTGGTTCTATCAATGTCCAAGGAAGGCATCATTGGATTGATCTCCTCACCTTGGATAGTAACATTGATTGCTGAAGGACATTTTGACCACTCAGTTTGAATTCATTTGAGGTTCTTCATCTGAGTCAATCAGCCCCCACTGCCTCTTCCAGATTGCTCAGAGTGCCATACACCAGACCCATCAACACCTTTGACTGCAATACAAGATTAGTACCAAGCTATTGTTTTTTTTTTTCACTCATATAACATGCATACCTTGTTCTGTATTTGGGGCTCTCTGTGCTTTCTTGCTTGTATCTTCAACCTCATCATCCTTGCTCTTGTATATAATTTTACACATCACCATTTCACAGAAACAAAGAGGATGAGGGATGGCATTGTGTATTCCACAATTTTTGTGTGCCACTGCTAGTAAAGACATACAATTGTATACATCAAAACCTCATTACATAAGATGGATCTTATACTAGCACAACTAGTAGTGTATGTAGTTTTATATACATTGAAATATATGGAATATATGGAACAATAAAACTTCTAGCTCTATGTGTTTGCATTGGGACAATCTAGCTCAGCCCAGCTTGTAGCAGTGGATACCTCCAAATTTGTGACAGGCAATGCATCCTTGACTGACTGAACATTGCTGTTGACAGCTGATTGTCTCTTGGCCAGTCTAGAATTCAACTTGGTGTCACTTTCAAAATGACATTTCAAGCCACTCACAGATGATGTCTCTTGTATCCAAATTGAAGGGGCTTGTGAAATACAATTTGTAGACAACCTGAAAATTCCACAAGTGGGGGATGTGGTATTGTATGGAACTGGAGGGGACTTGCCACTCAGGGTGCTACTGTCCTATGACACCACCCAGTCACTTGAAATTTTAGGCTTGTCCAATTGCCAACAGTCATCTAGGAGCACAGAGAGGATCACAACAATGGATTTGATGAAGTTGTCATGTCTTGTCTCCATATCATTTGATGGATAGAATGAGTTCCTTTCAGACTTCCTTGAGAAGAGGGATAAGAGGCCAGAAGAATGATGATATGTAGGGAAGTATAAGTGCCATCTAGCTGAAGTCAGATTGAACTGTGATAGTTTTGAGTGTACTTGGCCGAGATAGGGCAAAGAAAGGATCAAAGCATATCACAAGATCTTTTGGGAATTTGAGACGGCTGGGTTTGTCATACAGAAGACAGATTGTGAGCAAAATGTAAAAAAAAGACTCCAGATCATGGTTATTCTTGTGCACCACCACCTTCTGGGGTCTGATGTGACTGAGTTTGGAAGCCATCTAGACTCATGTTCTCTGAAACATATCAGGAAAATGAAGGTGTGTCAGGATCAGAAGATGCACCATGTATTGCAGTGGGCTTGCATTTACTGATGCACTCGCATCATCAGGGAGGGGTTGGCCAGCAACTGGGATGATGATGCTATGTGAGGCATGCAAGTGCTTCTAAGAGAGAGCTCCAGTATGACTCATGACATAAATTCTAGGGATAGAAGTCAAGGATGAATGAAGATCTTCTATTGGGATGGCAAAGCCCCAGTCACCCAAGAGATTCCAGCAGGGAAGTTTTTGAATCTTCTCTTGAAGTTGAACACACTTGGGCTTTTGGAGTATGGAATCTATAAAGTCCACACAGAGGTCACTATTGACTGTCAGAACAAAGAATAGATTGAAAGGGCTGATGTTATGATGAAGTATTTGTGCTACCAGAATAGTGTCACAATGAGCTGCTATGGTGTAAGCCTGTGCTAAATATGGAACCCAACTGAGACTTACCAGACAGACAATCAATTAGAGTGACAAGCAGCTCCAAGAGGGAAGTCAAGTCAAAAATGGGATATCCTCATGGTTGTGAGACCAGGTGTGATAAGATATATAGATTATATAGGGGAGCACTGTCTGTATTGATAAGAGAGTGAAGGATATGAGTTGAATGGTTCAGGAGTTGCAGTGTGACAGAGTGTTTAGTTCAAACTTGTTGTTCATGCACCAGCTTTAATATGCCCTTCACTTTCACTGCCTCCAGTATCTTCAAGATTCAACCTTCAGTGTATCTTCAGAGAAGGTCCATCCAGGTATCCTTGATGACAACTTCCTGGACCATCACTGTAATGAACACAAGTACCTTCTTGGGGACAGATGCTCAGAACTCAGTGAACATTTGAAGTGACTTTGGCATGTCAGTATACATAGAAGACTACATAGCAAACCTGCTTAAGGATGTGATGACCAAAGTGGGACGACTTTCCCTGTGAGAGTATCACATATTGAACATGTTGGTATAATAGAAGTACTTATGTGCATGTCGACTGCACCCTGTAAATAATTTGATGACTTCAATAACTTGTCAGCTTTGTCCTTGATCACTGCCAGACAAGCTTTCTGAGACATGGCAGAGGGTAGAGCATGGAGTGCATATGCCATAGGGATGACATCTTGGACAGCCTTCTTCAATGTACTGTGAAATGACCCAATGTCCTCATAAAGCTAGTTATGGTGAGTTATATATCAGTGTACAACTAAAAAAATGTTACCAGAGTGGCTATGTCATGCTTGTGGTCCTTGTAGCCTAGCAAAAAACAAGTGCTATTAGCACAAGCAAGAGTGAGAAAACATGACATACCTTTTTCAACTAGCTCTTCATTTTTCTTGTAGTGTATGATGATATCTAACAAAACTTCATAACATTCCCCATCTACTACCGTCTTTTTGTCCAGGTGGAAGGGGTGGTTACAGAATAGGGAATACCACATCTCTACCTTGGTGACCTCCAATA
This sequence comes from Bothia castanella, assembly GCA_038089595.1. Taxonomy (NCBI): domain Eukaryota; kingdom Fungi; phylum Basidiomycota; class Agaricomycetes; order Boletales; family Boletaceae; genus Bothia; species Bothia castanella. The sequence goes on from JBBPLB010000019.1 coordinate 15,052, forward strand.
GGTGTCTCCAGAGTAGAGGGTAGAAGCTAATGTGCCATGGCTGAACTGCTACTGTACTCTTTGGATTCTTCAAATACCTGCCCCAACAACCCTGTGCTTGTTCTGTGGTGTTGAGAGCAGACTGTTAATTATGCTGCTCACCGTCCACAGCAACAGTTTCAGCTTTGCTGCCCTTTGAGGGAGCCAGAGCTACAAGGTTGCTTTGGGCTTCTTGGTCTGCATGGGGTGTAGTGGTAGTGTGGTTGCCTTGAGCAATAGGAACTTCTTGCTCTGCATGGGTTGTGGCAGCAGTACATTGTTGCATGGTAGGGACTTCATATTCCATTTGAGAGTTGGGGCCTGCAACATCATGTCCAACATAACGTTGTTTCAAGTTAGACCAGTCTTGACAAGTCCCATTTTGGACACTAGAAAGGCAGCTAGGATTGAAAGATCTGTGACAGCAATTATTCAGATGGTAATAATCAAGTACATCATAGTTAACATCAGCCTGAAAGTGTATTTGCATGAGTATGATCCCAGAATATTGTGGTGACTTACATGCTCATCACCATAGTATATAGGCCAACCCACATCATTCCTGTCCCCTTGCCTAGAATTGGGAGTGGAGTGTGACAGCAAGAAGGTGGCATACTGCTGTATATTCAAAGATTGTGTGGAAGGCCTAACTGGGGAGTGGATAGGCCATGAGGGGACAGTATGATGTCATGATGGCTGTACACCATCCTCAGCCTCTATAGCTTCATCAGTCACAGTGGCTTGATGGCTGACCATGACTTGGTCTTTATGGTTCTCCCTATCTGGCTGATAGTTCATCCCTCCATTTTCATCCTTTCTGTCCAAACAGTCCTGGTGATGGTTCCTGTGTGAATGCACATGATCTTTGAAACAAAAATAAACAAATGAGTGATATAGAAAAAAGAAACAACAAAGAAAACCAATCACATACCTTCATCATCATTGAAATTGAACAAGCCATCATTGGCAATCATTCAATCATGATGTTGGTCATTCTGATTTGTGTCGACATCCATCTGGCTCCCTCTGTCACTGGGATTAATGCATGACAATAACTTGCCATGAGGAGCTGGCTATTGTAGAGGCTGGAGATTTATAGTAAGCTAAGCTAAGAAATGATGGCCAACCAATCTACCTTGTGTGACTGGCTACCATAGCAAGTGCTTGTGCCATCACTGGGATAGTCCCTTTCATATTCTTCCAAGGTTTGCCTACTGACAAACCTAGGTGCTAGAACTTGGGGTTGCAACCAAACTGACCTTGTAGACCAGATGTCACAATTGGCTGTGAATCCAAAAGGATCAGCCTCTACTGTATTGTCCACCACCATATCCTAATCAATAAAAGTCAGCCAATGATCAAGCTACCTACTGTGCTACTGACTTTGGCTTTTGTGTTACAATCTTTTTCTTTCCCTCTTCTAGCCCCTCTTTTCTTCACTACTATAAACAGACTGAACTATTCCCGTAGGTGCACACTTATAATAGCATGCACTATTTCAAGCTTTGATCAACTCCTCAGACCCCTCGCTACCTAACCAATATCTTTCTATAGCCTTACCATATTTTCCCATTGGTAGCATTCCTTATCTTTCATCTTATACTTTTCTCTCACCATTTCCATCTTCTTTACAGACCTTATCTCCTTGTATCATCCCTATTCCTTGACGATACTCATAGTTCCCACTCCCACATAGCCACCTTCATGGACTATAAGTAGGCCAACTTTCTTCCTGTAAACTCCAAGCTAGTTCTATGCAATATCAGCTAGATTTTAGTCTCTCCTTGATCCTTAAGAGGGAATCCTGCCCTACTATGTCTTTCTCCTTTGTCACCATCTTTAATGACTGGGAATAGTGCCCCAGTGTTGTGACTTCATAGGAGTAGCCAACCCAATGTACTCAGTCGGTCGACCTACTGTTGAGTGGTCATTATAAGCTAGAATCTACACTTCAGTGTAACAAAAGAACTAGCTTACTTATTGCTTCTTCCATTGCAAAGTAAAGCTGCCCATCATTTCAGAAAGAAGGAATCCCAAAAGGATCACAGGATCCTCCTTCTCTGCCAACCCAGCATTAACCTCCCAACATCGCCCATTGAGAGCACCATCAGTTTCCTCAGAAGAAGAGGAAGAAGAACCTCATTATGGAGAAGAACCAGCCCCAGAAGGGTTTACCAGAAGAGCTATCTGGAGTCTCCAGAACCAGATCACTGGTTACAAACAAGTTTCTGTAGCTGAGTCATCACTTGGAACAACAGTAGAACCCATATCCATTGAT
>JBBPLB010000019.1:17357-43266 GCA_038089595.1 Bothia castanella
ACCAGAACCAGAACCAGAATCACCTACACCTCCTCATCATCCCAATAGCCCTCTTTTCTCAATAGACTCGGAAGAGGAATCCGAATCAGAAGAAGAAGAAGATATGTCTGAAAAACTTGTTGAACTAAGGGCTGGTCTCCCCAAAGACTTCTCCAGGAATCCTGAAGACACCTCCAGATAGATTCTTTCCATGGGAGCATACTTCCTTATGAATGGCAAACTTTATTGCGAGTCTGCACAGATCCTCTCCACCCTAAACAAAATGAGCAAAGGGCAAGGAAAAGACTTCTCCAAAGGATAGTATCTTAAAATTGTGGAGATAAGTCACTTGGGCAAAGAAGAAGCAGCCAAAGAACTTACTTGGGAGAAGTTTGAAAAAGCCTTTCGAGATGTGTTTACCCCTTATGATCCCAGTGCAAAGGCATGAGTTGACCTCTCCACCTTGAAACAAAGAAGAACCCAGCATGACAACGGATTTGAAAAATTCATCTCCCAATTCCAACTCCTTGCCACTTGCTCTCAGATCAAGGATGATAGAGCCCTCATTAAATGGCTTATCAATGGAATGGACAGACATATCGTTGTCAAAGTCCTATCTTGCGAAAAGAAACCCACCACTCTAAAAGATTGGATTGAGAAGTCCAATCTCTTCCACAACCACATCAAATGGGTTGATGCTCTCTTCCAAGGAAAAATGTATTTCTCTAGTCACTCCTCCCATTCCAAATCCACCTGAGACCCCAATGCCATGGATGTGGATCGCATTCGTCTCTCCCCCACAGATAGAGTAGAATACATGAAAAAGGGAAAATGTTTCGTATGTGGAAAACCAGGACACATGGCCAGAGATCACAAGAAAGAAGAATCAACCTCCTCTCCACCACCTCAACCACCTAGAAACCCACAAAGAGTCAGGGTTATCCCTACCAAATCAAAACCCTCCAAACCCAAAGACCCAATGAAGGAGTACCTAAATGTTCTCACTCCAAACTTGTTTTGCAGAAGAAGAAGAGGATGAGGATCAAACAGTAGCAGTTGTCTCTGTCAAGGATTTCTGAAGAGGGAAGATAACTCAATGCCATCTTCCCCCCAATTTCTTACTCCTGTATTTATGACAAATTCCCGTGTGCAATCTATCCACATTTCTATCCTCATTTCTACTTGAGCAAAAGTTGTCAAAACGAAGGCCCTGATTGATAGTGGAGCAACTGGGTGTTTTATCAATCAGACCCTTGTTCAAAGTCACCAAATCCCCACCAAACCACTCAAAAAACCTATAAATGTACAAAATGCTGATGGAACCAGTAACCAGGCTGGAAAAATATCCTCTTTCATCCCAATTACCATTACCATGAAAGGACAAATTGAGAAACTAAAAGCATATGTCATCTCTCTAGGAAAAGAAGATCTTATTCTTGGTCTCTCTTGGCTTAGAACAGCCAACCCCTCCATAGACTGGACAACTGGTCAGATATTCTTACCTAAAACCCCTTCTCTCACTCCAGATCAAAGTCATCAAAGATACCTATTGAGGTCTTTCAAGCTTGACTTAGATCTTTGGACTAAACAAAGCTTTACCAAGTACCTTCGATCCCTAACTATAAAGAAAGTCACTGTCTCAACCAAAGCAGCCCAAAAATCAGAAAAAAGAAAGGTTAAACTCCCAAAAGAATTCTCTGACTTTTCTGATGTCTTCTCTGAAGAAGAACCTAAGGAACTCCCTCCACATAGAACCTTTGATCACACCATCAAGTTGAAATCAGATTTCATTCCAAAAGTAGGAAAAACCTATCCCCTAAACCCAAAAGAAACAGAAGCCTGTAAAGCCTTCATTGATGAACATCTTCGTACCGGCAAAATAGTCCCATCCAAATCTCCCTAAGCAGCCCCCTTCTTCTTCATACCTAAAAAGGATGGATCTCTTCATCCATGCCAAGATTACCAATATGTTAACGAAGCAACAGTCAAAAATGCTTATCCTCTTCCCCTAATTTCCAACCTCATTGATAAACTGAAGAAAGCCAGATACTTCACCAAGTTCGATGTCTGATGGGGATACAATAACATCCGCATCAAACCAGAAGACTAGTGGAAGGCCACTTTTATCACCCCTTTTGGACTTTATGAACCAACGGTCATGTTCTTTGGACAGTACAATTCCTCCTCCACATTCCAAGCATATATGAATGATGCCTTCAAAGATCTCATCACTGAAGGATGGCTTGTCATCTATATGGATGATGTCTTGATCTACTCCGAAGACTACAAGGAACACCAGGAACAAACTAAAAGAGTACTACAGCAATTTAGAGAAGAGAAGTTGCGTCTTAAACTCTCCAAATGCCTGTTTAATGCATCTGAAGTTGAGTACCTAGGAATAATCATCAGACCTGGCAAGATTGCTATGGATCCAGTCAAATTAAAAGCAATCGCTGAATGGAAACCCCCCTCCTCAGTTAAGGGGGTTTGCTCATTTCTAGGTTTCTGCAACTTTGACCAGAGATTCATTCTCTCCTTCTCTGATATTGCCCAGCCCCTACTAGACCTCACCAAGAAAACCTCAACATGGAACTGGTCATCATCTCACCAAAATTCCTTCAAAATTCTTCAGAACTCCTTCCTCTCCACACCAATACTACAGATGCCAGACACTTCCAGCCCATTCTTTTTAATGATCAATGCCTCTCTTCTCACCTCAGGGGGAGTCTTAATGCAAAAAGATGCTGCAGGAGCCCTACACCCATGTGCTTACCTCTCTCAGACCTTCGGATCTACAGAACAAAACTACAACATCTACAATAGAGAACTCCTGGCTGTCATCCGAGCATTGCATGCCTGGTAGCAATACCTCTCTGGAACAGGACATCCAGTAACAATACTCACTGATCACAAGAACCTGACCTATTTCTGAGAACCTAGGAAGTTGTCTAGATGTCAGGCTAGATGGCTTCTCTTTCTGTAGGACTTTGACCTACAGTTCAAACATCTACCTGGATCTCAAATGGGACCAGCCAATACTCTAAGTTGAATCCCAGATGTTAATACCAGTAATGACAATATCTCAACTCTCCTGCCCGACCAACTTTTCATCAATCTAATCAGTGCCGCATTGGCAGACAAAATCACATCATCAACCCCTGATGACCCTCTTGTAAAGAAGGCACTAGATGCCCTTGCTTTCGACTCCTCCCTTTTCCCCAGGGCCTATAAAGAGGACTGGGCATACCTTGACAGCTGTCTCTATTTCAAAGGATGCCTATATGTACCAGAACCTGCTTGAAAGGATCTAATTTCACATGCTCATGATTTCCCTTCTGCCAGACATGGGGGATATTTTAGAACCATCAATTGACTCCAACAGGACTACTGGTGGCCCAGACTGACTACTCAAGTCAAAAACTACATTAAGGGATGTGCCACTTGCCAGGCTAACAAGCTCAATACTCACTCAGTCCTGCCCCCCCTCCATCCAATTCCTTCACAATGCACTTGTCCTTTCCAGCAAGTCTTGGTTGACTTGGTCACCAACTTACCTCCCCCCAAGGGTTTTGACTCTCTTATGGTCATGGTCAACCATGGCCTTACTAAGGGGGTAATTCTCCTCCCTTGCCTAAAAACCATTGATGCAAAAGGAGTGGCCCAACTTTTCCACGATCATGTATTCAAACACTTCAGATTACATGATAAGTGTATCTCTGACAGAGGATCCCAGTTTGCCTCAGTATTTGCTAGAGAACTAGGACAACTCCTTAACTACAAAGTCACTCTTTCCACACCTTATCACTCTCAAACTGACAGAGACACAGAATGGGTAAATCAGGAAGTTGAAACCTTCCTAAGAATATTCTATGATGGAAACCCAAATAAATGGTCCAAACTGCTTCCTATCGCTGAATTCTGCCATATCTCTGCGGTACACTCTACTACTCAACAAACTCCATTCACTCTCATGATGGGCTACCAACCCTGTCCCTACCTGAAAATTGGCAAAACATTCGTCCCTGCATTACAGTCTCGACTCTCCTCCCTAGAACACTCCAGAGGAGAAGCCCTAGAAGCACATGAAAAAGCAAGAAGACTCATGAGGGAATGAATCATCTCTAGATTCAAACCATGGAAAGTTGGAGATAAGATATGGGTAGAAGGCCGAAATCTTGCCCTCCATCTCCCATCACGAAAACTGTCACCTAAGCAACACGGACCCTTTGAAATCACACAGGTCTTATCTCCCATCACTTACTGACTAAAAATCCCTTCCACTTGGACAATTCAGGACATAATCCATGCTTCTAACCTCTCTACCTACACTGAAACAGCCGAACATGGCTCTAACCACTCCCTACCTCCCCCAATCACCATCAAGGGATAGGAACAATATGAAATCCATTCCTTTCTCATGCACAAAGGCTCTGAAACTAAACGGAAATTCCTTGTCTGGTGGGAAGGTTACTCCAGGGCAGATTCAACATGGGAACTGGAAGTAAACATTGTCAAAGACACCCCTAAGATTCTCACTAAATATAAGAAGAAGTTCTCAGAAGTTTTCGCCTCCCTCACCCCCATCAAAAACCCTCACTTTCATTGTAAAAAGTCTTCTCCTAACCATGTAGTCCCCTACTGAGCCCACCTCCAACCTTTTCATCAACAACACCCCAGTTATCCCCATCACCACCACTCGACTCCCTCAGTATGCCAGGTGCATACTTATTGCCTCCCTGTTGGATGACCCGGTCATCTCCCTAAGGATGGAACGTACTGATGAGTTCACCAGAAACACCCTCCTAGTTCTTACAACGCAAGCTTACTATTCTTATGCCTCTGTTCACATACTTCATTCTAGAATCAAACCCTCTCATACCAGGGACTCACAGTTCATAACTATGGGCCATGCCCTAGTACATCATCGAACATCTGTCCTCGATCTTCTCGAGCACCTGGGGATACTAGATATAATCAACCTTCTACCATTCCCAACCATCAGACACATACTTCGCCCTGTCCTACTCTCCCTCTCAATGGACGACCAGAGCTATTATTTTCACAATACCCCCCACCACATCGAACCTCCCCCCAGGGAACCATCTCCCCCAGTAATTCCCCAACCTCTTCCTATTCCCCCCAGGTGCTCCTTGACCTCACCTCCATCCACTACTTCAAACTCACCTACCACTATAATGTCGGCACCCTCCTCCCAAACCCCGAAGCGATCTTCTTGCCGGAAGACCACTATAGTAGGACCCTATGGTCTACCCTCATCAGCAATAGGGAAGAATCAGTAGAAGGCAGATGACACACCCATAGAGGTCGCCACTCCACCCCCACCCACTCCAGCTCCAACCTCGTCCAACACATCTACCCCCCCAAACAAGCAAGAGGCCTACTTCACTCAGGTCCTGGAAGGAACCATCTTCCAACGTGTCATTGGAGTCACCGTCCATAGGCCAGAACAACCACCACCCTCATCCACATCCCACCAACCCTCTCATTGCTTTGAATGCAGAAGCACAGACCACTGGAAGCATGACTGCCCCCAGTACATCTGCCCCCATTGCTCTACTGTCACTCCGGGACATTGGCAGCATGATTGCATCCATACCCCTTGCACCTGTTCACGTACCCCAGCCCACTCCACTTATGGCTGCCCCTCTTGGGATGACAGACTACTCGAGGATGAATTCTTTGTTGATGATGAAGCCAAAGGAAATATGACTAGGTCCCCTTACAGAGGGTATAGAGATTTGTAAGTCAGGTGAGGTTCACTTGAAGCTATTATTGGGGTAATGTTACAATCTTTTTCTTTCCCTCTTCTAGCCCCTCTTTTCTTCACTACTATAAACAGACTGAACTATTTCCATGGGTGCACACTTATAATAGCGTGTGCTATTTCAAGCTTTGATCAACTCCTCGGACCCCTCACTACCTAACCAATACCTTTCCATAGCCTTACCATATTTTCCCATTGGTAGCATTCCTTATCTTTCGTCTTATACTTTTCTCTCACCATTTCCATCTTCTTTATGGACCTTATCTCCTCATATCATTCCTATTCCTTGATGATACTCGTAGTTCCCACCCCCACATAGCCACCTTCATGGACTATAAGTAGGCTGGCTCTCCTCCTGTAAACTCCAAGCTAGTTCTATGTAATATCAGCTAGATTCTAGTCTCTCCTTGATCCTTAAGTGGGAATCCTACCCCACTAAGTCTTCCTCCTTTGTCACTGTCTTTAATGACTGGGAATAGTGCCCTAGTGTTGTGACTTCATAGGAGTAGCCAACCCAATGTACTCAGTCAGTTGACCTACTGTTGAATGGTCACTATAAGCTAGAATCTATGCTTCAGCATAACATTTTGCTTTTCCTGTCTTTTTCTTTTTCTTCAGGCAGTGTGGAGAGAGAGCCATCTGATTAATAGGTTCATTGTGAAGGAGATCCTCATATCACTCAGATGGGCATCATGCATCTTGGATCACACAGGCAGCTTTCTCCAGCTGGACAGTGTGGCCTCCTTTACCAGCTGTAGTACAAGTAGGTCTAGCTGCTTGGTCCATTGAGGAACCACAATTGGTTTCCTTTACTCAAGAAGAATGGTGGCTTGATCCCATACAACCAGTGAGCTCAAGTGGGAAAAAACAAGTGAGATGGGAGGTCAGAAAAACCTTGAGGAAATCTCAACAGAAAGGCACACTTAAATAGAAATGCACAGGCCCAACTCTGAAGGGACTGCAGACTGATTACCTCTTTGTCAACCCATGAGCAGGCAGTAGAGATTGTGTTCAAACATTAGAAGCATTGTGGGGAACTGGTTGAACCACATTGTGTTGTAAATACACCATAGCAATACAAAAGCTATGAACATAGTTATTAACATTAATCAGTATGGGCTGTGTTGTTATCCACTCAACAAGCCTCCTGGACACAATTGGTAACTTAAATCAGGGGTATGTTTATAAAAATCACAACAAAAGATAGTATAGATTCAGGGGAAGGAGGGAAAAAATGGCATAGTGCTACATTGTACATCACAAATCTATTATTGACAATGATGCTTGGACAAAATCATGTTGCTGGGCTCATCTTGAGACCCAGAGGCACTAGACTGCTTCAGAAACTTTTGGTGCCATCTACTATAGCAGTTGAACCCAGTGTACCAGACCCCAAGGCTAGTGGTAGACAGTAGTTCCTTCCAATCAAATAGTGGTTCCAATGGTGACCATGCCTGAATTCTGACTAGTTCTTTGTCCACTAAGTTAATTTAGATCATTATTGGATTGTCTAAACAAACTCAGACTCATTGTAAATGTGGTAGTCTAAAGATGAGGACTTGAAGTCAGCTTTGGACCCCATGTTGGTCTCAGATTCCAACACAGACAAAGAACCAGAGTCAGAAGTAGATGGGGTGGTGAAGTTACAAATGGCTTCAATGTATGAGACACCTAGATCTTAGACCCACTTCATCATTAAATCTATCTTCTTGTCAACATTTGTCATGTTGAGAGATGGATAGAGTGTCTAAAAAGAAGTATATCAGCTGTATAGTAGTTATACAAAGGAAATCTCTATGCCATGTGCAAATGCCTGCATGTCAGTATTGAGTTGTGCCACATTGATGGGGTCCTCCACAGTGTGAACCCAAATGTATATGTTGATAGTGGTGATATTGATGAAGGTGAATCCACAATGGATTCCCAGGCCCATCACAATATATTTCTTCTTGTGGGACATCCAGTTCTGGATTATGATGGGGTGGATCAATGTAGTCTGGTACTCCTGTATGAACCTGGAGTGATCATCAGGAGTGTCATATAGAGTCTCTTTGATGATGATCTTGGACACCACAACAATGTTGGAGAAGTTCGTGACATACATGTCAAGTTTCTGTATGATGTCTGCATTGCTCTGTATGAACGCACACTCAAGAACAAAGCAATGGTGAGATGCAACCAAATGGAGAATGGTAGGTGTATAATTCATGTGTATAAGGACATCCAAAATAGCCACAATGGTATTGCCAAGTATTAGAGTATCTGGGAGAGTTTGGATCTTCAAGACACCATCGTTTTTACCGAATGGCATGTCTTGAACTACTGATGAGAGTCATTGAATGAGATACATGAGTGGTGCTTCATGAATTTCATGAGGTATGAATGCAATCAAAAGTTGGTCATTTGGATAGTAGGTAAGCCTAGACAAAAATGGAGGTATTGCAGGACTAAGTGTGAGACCAAGGGTTCAAAGACTCACCTTGCCTTATATGATGGTTCACCTCCTCTGGTTCATCCAGCCTTTGCATAATATGTGCATGTTCCCAAGTACCTATGCTTGTAAAAGTCTGACTTCCTCAGTATATACTATACTAATAGATATCATATCAGAAAAAATCACCTTATATGATCCAGTATCACAGATGCTTCAGACTGAGTCAATAACCCATTCACACATTACTTTCATGATATGAATATTCAGTATGAAAGAATGATATCCTGAATCAGACATGCCTTCATCAATTTGGCCCTTCAAGGGGAGGGCATCATGGCTAATGATTTGATGGGCAAGCCTATTCAAATTGTTTTCAGTTTGTAGGTTGTCTTAGTCCCCTGGAGTGGTGCCATTGCCATTCAAGTGGTTGCTGTTGGTATTAGTCAACTGGTTTTCCAGTGGCAGTAGCAACCGTAGAGTTGTGAGCAACCTTGAGTTGTAACAGTATTTCTTAGCCTTTCATCCACCAGGCCCCTCTATAATAAGACCCATTGAGACCAACATCTCTGGGCAGGTTGGTTTGAACATTGAATTGACACAAATACCCAGCCTGAGGAGGCATGCTAGAGGGTTTTGAGGGAGTCTGGGAGATCCAAGTATAGTATGTACAGACTGTTGCATTGCTGACAACTATAGTAAAGAGGTTGTACTGCTGCTATTTTAAACTCCAGAATGGCTGACTGAGAATCAAGGCATCAGATTAACAAGTATATCATAGAACTTTAGAAACTGTATAAAAAAGTCTTTATCAAAGTATTTGTTCAAAAGAAAATAATAAGATCCATGGATACTGTTTGAATATGTCAATCACTTGTCAGCTGTATGGCTGAAATGAGGGACAATATGTACATAAGACCTCAGCTGATCCAATGGAAATACCTCCCCTAGGCTGTTGTTTGATGCACAGTTTGCCTTTTTGAAAACGTAAAGACATGTAATAGGCTCTGTCTTACTATCCTATTAAGGTATAACATCCAACCTTTCTGCATATATGAGAGCTCAGCTTGTCCATCAACTATGGCCATGCTTTAGAGTGGCAGAGCACATGATGAGGCAAACAAGAACAACACAGTGTCCTAAGAACATTTCAGTGAAAGTAAGGGCTCTGTGTAAAAAAATGACCTACCAGTCAAACCACTGAGTGGCCAATGCTACAAGTGATCTAGCTATAGAATGGCAGCATCATAGTGGTCAAATTTCCATGTTTGGTCAGGTAGATAACTGTTGATCATAAACATCTGTACTGTCATCTCTGAAAAGTAATAGGACTTCTGTTGCAGGCAGATTTTGTGCCAGATTTGCAGCTCGGAGAACAAAAGCTCTGCATTAGGACTTGATTGCCTTGCCCTGCCCCAAGTGTGAAACATCTTTAGACTAGGTCACACATCACATGTCATGTAGTCAGCCAGGGCACCACAGAGATCTGGAAGTCCAAATGCCTTGGAAACCTAATTGATGGATAGATGGTCATGGATAGGTTCAATATTGAGGTGAATGGCAGTCAGACCTACAATAATGGTGTGAGTTGGGAACCTCTTTTCAGGAGTAAGCATAACAGCTTCCTATAGAGCAATATTGAAGAAATCACTTGATTGATGTTTTGCAGACCATAGGTCATCTAGGACATTCTCTAGTGTATTGTCATCAACCCTGGCATCTTCGGTGTCACTGTCCTTGTCAAGCATGGCATCATCATCCTTATCATTCCTAGGGGCTGTTTCTGGAATGAACAAGTGAAGGGCAGTAGCAAATAGGTGGTGCTTTTCATCATGATCAAGAGTGTGACAAATCTGAGAATTGTAGTCATGGTGGTTTGTCATAGAGGTGGAGTCCTTGATGACTTCAATATGAGCATGTTCAGTGGTATCTGCAGACCACTGAAGCAAGGTGCCAACCTGAGTGATGCTTGGAGCGATGCTGTACATAAGCTCTAGTTTTGGGATGTGAAAATGGTCCATGACTGTTTTGCTGTGATGAAGGCCTGTATCAAGAATGGCCTACTTGTAAGAATGGAACTCATCCAGTACTGCCACAATCCTATCCCATACTTTCATTGTGATAACTGGGGATTGAGAGAGGTACCTGAACTCCATGAGAGTATAGACTGTAATAATGATGTTTGAGATAGCAGCACCAGCAATGGCAATGACAAGATATCACTGTACATCTCTTTGAGTCTGTCTACTGACTTGTTTAAGTTTTGTAATGCCCTTGTTGAAATGACAGACACTAGTGATTTTGAGAAGGACGGAAAAATGAAAGTCAATTTCTTCATCACCAAGTGCAATCCTGTACCAGGAGATGTCATGATCCCAACTCTGCCAGTGCCAGTAGTGAAGGGGCTCTAGGGTAAGGAAGCGAGAAGGCATTGCCAGTGGCCAATCTCTCTAGAAAGAGAGGTCAACACTACTAAGACAAAATGGAGCACATGTCACAAAGTATTTTTCAATATCCTGTGGCTAGACATACAATGGTTTTAAGTTGGCTCTTCATCAGGGCAGCAGTATACAATGAATGTTGGAATGGGTTCCCAAATGATTCATGCAAAGTGGTAGTGACAAGGGACATTTTGCCTCATACACAAGAAACCATACAGGCTTTGGGTGTGTCAGCAGTGTAGAAAACGAGAGGTGTAAAACAATAGTGGCAGTTTTCAAGGGGATTGGACATGGTGACTCCATGTTGTATGGACTTTTTGAGTGGCTGGAGAATGATGTCTAAGCAGTGATGGAAGAGACAAGTGTCAAGGACTGAACATATTCTGGATGACCTATAGACAAACTCAGGGATCAACATTAATGCCAGGAGAAAGAATGCATGCACTGAAGCCTTATTTCTCACACCCATCATAATGTTTGTGAGACTGATTAACAGTAGATGGGCTACTCTGCCACCACATATGTTGGTAATGTTGGTTTTGTCTGATGACAGGATGACCCTGCATAATGTGCAGCTGAGAGGGATCTTCATCTGTGACAAGTGATCAATTTACATTCCTTTTTTTTGGCCTTTGTACTTGCCTGGAACTCCCAAGCACCATCGCCGCTTATCCATTCAGTATACACCCTGGTATCACACTGGAGAGAGGTAAACAACCAATAGAGAACATACTCCATCTTGTCTGAGAAGAATGGGTGATTAAACAATACCTTGACATATTTCAGAGCATCACAATAATACAGAACCACCAGTTCTTTCACTGCATGCTCTGCAGAGACAACCTGGTAGCTCTAATGTGGGCCTGGTGGCAGTGATTCAATACAAGCATGTAAATCCCATGTTGTGTAGAATGAAAGAGGAAGTTTCTTTGTCTGCAAGATAGTAAGTTTGAAATGCTGACTGAAAGTCAAGTCCACATACTGCTTCCATTGATAAGAATTCATCAATGGAAGTCATGCTGAGCTTGGACTTTGAAAGAAAATCCACCACTATCCAATCATTCAAGTCTGTAAATGGGTAATATGGATTAGAATGCTAACAATCTATATACATGTTCTGATGGAACTGTGAGAGGAAGGTTTTGCCAACTCTATATATCACTGACGTACCCTCAAAGTATTCCACAACAAATCTATGTAGATCATGGGGTTTTGGACTAGGAGAGCGACTAGCGTACATTAGAACATTGACCTCATTGTCCACAAAGTCAGGTGGGGCAGCTAGCAAGTCATCCTGGGGAGGGACATCTGGTAGATCAGGAGGTAACTTGGGGTGCATGGATGGTGTTGCATTATCTCCTGATTCTAAGTCTTTGACCTAAGCGGAGGCAGGAAAACAAGGGACTTCAAGTTGGTACACATAGTTATTGTCATGATAGATAGAGCATGGCTAAGAGAGATGGAATATAACAGCTCTTTCACTTGCAAAGTGTTTGAGACACCTAGGACAGTTAGGTATAGTAAAAAAAAACAGCTGAAGAAGTATACTAAGCATGCACTTGTATCAGCAGAAGAACTCACAGAGTGGTTACAACATGTCTGATGTGACAGTATGTAAAATGATGTCAGTATGTAATGACTGTGGCTAGTAAAAAAAAACCCTATCTTTAATACCTCCATCTACATTCAGACATTTGAATGGCTAATAGGCAACAGCAACTCAGTCCCTCAGTTTCATCTATTACAGATCAAGAAAATGGAGCTTCTGACAATGGTATTCCATAGCAGCTCCATCCTGAACCTTCCATCAGTCTTCGTACCCTTCCTAAGACACCACACATGGTCTCTCTGCCTTCCTTGCCCTCCTCAGATCATATTCCAATGTTATCTTCAAAAGTACTGTCCTCAGAACTTCAACATTAGCCTGGGATCACATCTACCGGGATCACTGTTGGCACTCTGGGCATGGTTGGTGCTATTTGGAAGTTGCACATGTTTTCACAATTCGTGATGCCTGCACCTGTTAGAGGGTCACCATTGGTACCTTAGGACCAGACTTTAGCACTGATGAGGGTATATAAAGGCAATCTAGTCTATTGTATCATCCCAAGAGCTTATACATACATGATAGCCAGATCACTATCATCATCTTTCTCCAGTCATTCAGTCTAATCAGATGGAATTTGACAAAACATACTGTTAAGCTAAAGCATAGACCCTAGCTTGTAGCAACCACTCAACAGTAGGTCGACTGACTGAGTACATTGGGTTGACTTCTCCTCTGGACTCACAATGCTGGAGCACTATTCCCAGTCGTTAGAGATGGTGACGAAGGAGGAAGACTTAGTGGGGCAGGGTTCCCACTTAAGGATCTGGGAGAGACTAGAATCTAGCTTATATTGTGTAGAACTAGCTTGGAGTTTACAGGAGGAGAGCCAGCCTACTTATAGTCCATGAAGGTGGCTATGTGGGGGTGGGAACTATGAGTATTATCAAGGAATAGGAATGATATGAGGAGATAAGGTCTATAAAGAAGATGGAAATGGTGAGAGAAAAGTATAAGACAAAAGATAAGGAATGCTACTGATGGGAAAATATGGTAAGGCTATGGAAAGGTATTAATTAGATAGCGAGTGGTCCAAGGAGTTGATCAAAGCTTGAAATAGTGCATGCTATTGTAAGTGTGTGCCCATGGGAATAGTTCAGTCTGTTTATAATAGTAAAGAAAAGAGGGGCTAAAAGAGAAAAAGAAAAAGATCATAACATTACACTGATAGTAGCTTCAAGTGAACCTCACTTGACTTACAATTCTCTATACCCTCCATAGAGAGACCCAGTCATATTTCCTTCAGCTTCATCATTGACAAAGAACTCATCCTTGAGTAGTCCATCATCCCATGAAGGGCAGCCATAGGTAGAGTGGGCAGGGGTGCATGAGTAAGTACAAGGGGTATGGATGCATTCATGCTGCCAATGACCTAGAGCAGTGGTGGAACAGTGAGGGTGAATATACTGGAGACAGTCATGCTTCCAATGGCCAGTACTCCCACACTCAAAACACTGAGAAGGTCAATGGGAAGTGGATGAGGGTGGTGGCTGTTCTGGTCTATGGATGGTGACCCCGATGACATGTTGGAAGACGGTTCCCTCTGGAACTTGAGTGAAATACGCCTCTTGTTTGTCTGGGGGGTGGACATGCTGGATGGGGTTGGAACCAGGGTGGATGAGGGAGGAGTGGTGGCTTCTGCAGGTAGATCATCTGTCTTCTGTCGATTCTTTCCCATTGCCAATGAGGGTAGACCATAAGGTCCTGCTATAGTGGTTTTCTGGCAAGAAGATCACTTCAGGGTTTGGGAGAAGGGTGCTGATGTTATAGTGGTAGGCGAGTTCGAAGTAGTAGATGGAGGTGAGGTTGAGGAGCACCTGGGGGGAATAGGAAGAGCCCAGGGGATTACTAGAGGAGATGGTTCCCTGGGGAGAGGTTTGACATGATGGGGGGTATCGTGAAAATAATAGCTTCAATCATCCATTGAGAGGGAAAGTAGGATGGGGTAGAGTATGTGTTTGATGGTCAAGAACAATTGAAGATTGATTATGTCCAACATTCCTAGGTGTTTGAGGAGATCCAGGACGGAAGTCCAATGATGTACTAGGGCATGGCCCATAGTTACAAACTGAGAATCTCTGGTATGAGAGGGCTCAATTCTGGAATGAAGAATGCGAATGGAGGCGTAGGAATAGTAAGCTTGAGTTGTGAGGACAAGGGGGGTATTTCTGGTGAACTCATTGGTACATTCCATTCTCAAGGAGATGACTGGATTGTCTAGCAGGGAGGCAATAAGTATATGCCTGGCATACTGAGGGAGTTGAGTGGTGGTAACAGGGATGATGGGGGGCATTGTTGATGAACAGGTTGGAGGTGGGCTTAGTAGGGGACTGCATGGTTTGGGGAAGACTTTTTACAACAAGAGTGAGGGTTTTTAGTGGGGGTGAGAGAGGCGAAAACTTCTGAGAATTTCTCCTTATATTTGGCAAGTATTTCAGGGGCATCCTCGGCGATGTTTGCTTCTGGTTCCCACATTGAATCTGCCCTGGAGTAACCTTCCCACCAGACAAGGAATTTCTGCTTAGTTTTGGGGCCTTTGTGTACAAGAAGGGAATGGATTTCATATTGTTCCTGTCCCTTGATGGTGGTTGGGGGAGGTAAAGAGCGGTTAGGGCCATGTTCGGCAGTTTTGGTGTAGGTAGAGAGATTAGAAGCATGGAATATATCCCGAATTGTCCAGGTGGAAGAGATCTTTAGTTGATAAGTGATAGGAGATAAGACCTGTGTGATTTCGAAGAGTCTATGTTGCTTAAGTGATGGTTTTTGTGATGGGAGGTGGAGAGCTAGGTTTTGGCCTTCTACCCATACCTTATCTCTGACTTTCCATGGTTTAAATCTGGAGGTGATATGTTCCCTTATGAGTCTTCTTGCTTTTTCATGTGCTTCTAAGGCTTCTCCTCTGGAATGTTCTAGAGAGGAGAGTTGAGATTGTAATGCAGGGATGAATGTTTTACCAATTTTCAGGTAAGGATGGGGTTGGTAGCCCATCATGAGAGCAAATGGAGTTTGTTGGGTGGTAGAATGTACTGCAGAGTTATGGCAGAATTCAGTGATAGGAAGTAGTTCAGACCATTTGTTCAGGTTTCCATCACAGAATATTCTTATGAAGGTTTCAACTTCCTGATTTATCCATTCTGTTTCTCTATCAGTCTGGGGGTGATAAGGCGTGGAAAGGGCGACTTTGTAGTTAAGGAGTCGTCCAAGTTCTCTGGCAAATACTGAGGCAAACTGGGGTCATCTGTTGGAGATACATTTATCATATAGCCCAAAGCGTTTAAACACATGATCATAGAAAAGTTGGGCCACTCCTTTTGCATCAATGGTTTTTAGGCAAGGGAGGAGAATTACCCCCTTAGTAAGGCCATGGTCAACCACAACCATAAGAGAGTCAAAACCCTTGGAGGGAGGCAAGTTGGTGATCAAGTCAACCGAGACTTGCTGGAAAGGATGAGTGTATTGTGATGGAATTGGATAGAGGGGGGGCAGGACTAGGTGAGTATTGGGCTTATTAGCCTGGCAAGTAGCGCATCCCTTAATGTAGTTTTTGACTTGAGTAGTCAGTCCGGGCCACTAGTAGTCCTGTTGGAGTTGATTGATGGTTCTAAAATGTCCCCCATGTCCAGCAGAAAGAGAATCATGAACATGAGAAATTAGGTCCTTTTGAGCAGGTTCTGATACATATAGGTGTCCTTTGAAATAGAGACAGCCATCAAGGTATGCCCAGTCCTCTTTATGGGCCCTGGGGAAAAGGGAGGAGTCAGAAGCAAGGGCATCTAATGCCTTCTTTACAAGGGGGTCATCAGAGGTTGATGATGTGATTTTGTCTGCCAATGTGGCATTGATTAGATTGATGAAAAGTTGGTTGGACAGGAGGGTTGAGATATTATTGTTACTGGTGTTGACATCTAGGATTCGACTTAGAGCATTGGCTGGTCCCATTTGGGATTCAGGTAGATGTTTGAACTGCAGATCAAAGTTCTACAGAAAGAGAAGCCATCTAGCCTGACATCTAGACAACTTCCTAGGTTCTCAGAAATAGGTCAGGTTCTTGTGATCAGTGAGTATTGTTACTAGATGTCCTGTTCTAGAGAGGTATTGCTGTCAGGCATGTAATGCTCAGATGACAGCCAGGAGTTCTCTATTGTAGATGTTGTAGTTTTGTTCTGTAGATCCGAAGGTCTGAGAGAGGTAAGCACATGGGTGTAGGGCTCCTACAGCATCTTTTTGCATTAAGACTCCCCCTAAGGTGAGAAGAGAGGCATCAGTCATTACAAAGAATGGGCTGGAAGTGTCTGGCATCTGTAGTATTGGTGTGGAGAGGAAGGAGTTCTGAAGAATTTTGAAGGAATTCTGGTGAGATGATGACCAGTTCCATGTTGAGGTTTTCTTGGTGAGATCTAGTAGGGGCCGAGCAATATCGGAGAAGGAGGGAATGAATTTTTGGTAGAAGTTACAAAATCCTAGAAATGAGCAAACACCCTTGACTGAGGAGGGGGGTTTTCATTCGGTGATTGCTTTCAGTTTGACAGGGTCCATAGCAATTTTGCCAGGTCTGATGATCATTCCTAAGTATTCAACTTTGGATGCATTAAATAGACATTTAGAGAGTTTAAGACACAGCTTTTCTTCTCTAAACCATTGGAGTACTCTTTTGGTGCGTTCCTGGTGCTCTTCATAGTCTTCTGAGTAAATCAGGACATTGTCCATATAGATGACAAGTCATCCTTCAGCGATGAGGTCTTTGAAGGCATCATTCATGTATGCCTGGAATGTGGAGGGAGAATTACACTGTCCAAAGAACATGACAGTTGGTTCGTATAATCTGAAAGGGGTGATAAAAGTGGCTTTCCACTGGTCTTCCGGTTTGACGCGGTTGTTATTGTATCCCCATCGGACATCAAACTTGGTGAAGTATTTGGCTTTCTTTAGTTTGTCAATAAGATTAGAAATCAGAGGAAGGGGATAAGCATTTTTGACTGTTGCTTCATTGACATATTGATAATCCTGACATGGGTGAAGAGATCCATCCTTTTTAGGTACAAAGAAGAAAGGGGCTACTTGGGGTGACTTGGATGGAACTATTTTGCCAGTACAAAGATGTTTATCAATGAAGGTCTTATAGGCTTCTGCTTCTTTCAGGTTCAGAGGGTAGGTTTTTCCCACTTTTGGAACAAAATCTGATTTCAACTCGATGGTGTGATCAAAGGTTCTATGTGGAGGGAGTTCCTTAGGTTCTTCTTCAGAGAAGACATCAGAGAAGTCAGAGAATTCTTTTGGGAGTTCAACCTTTCCTCTCTCTGATCTCTAGACTGCTTTGGTTGAGATGGTGATTTTCTTTATCATTAGAGACCGAAGGTATTTGATAAAGTTCTGTTCAGTCCAAAGGTCCGGGTCAAGTTTAAAGGATCTCAACAGGTATCTTTGAGGACTTTGGTCTGGAGCAAGAGAAGGGGTTTTGGGTAAAGATATCTGACCAGTTGCTTAGTCTATAGAGGGGTTGGCCGTTCTCAACCAAGAGAGACTGAGGATAAGATCTTCTTTTCCAAGAGAGATGACATATGTTTTTAGTTTCTTGGTTCATCCTTTCATGGTAATGGTAATTGGGACGAAAAAAGATATCTTTCCAGCCTGGTTACTGGTTCCATTGACATTTTGTGCATTTATAGGTTTTCTGAGTGGTTTGGTAGGGATTCAGTGACTTTGAACAAGAGTCTGATTGATAAAACACCCAGTTGCTCCACTATCAATCAGGGCCTTCGTTTTGATGACTTTTGCTTGAGTAGAAATGAGGATAGGAATGCGAATAGATTACACATGGGAATTTGTTATAAATACAAGAGCAAGAAATTGGGGGGAAGATGGCATTGAGTTATCTTCCCTCTTCAAAAATCCTTGACAGAGACAACTGCTACTGTTTGATCCTCATCCTCTTCTTCTTCTGCAAAACAAGTTTAGAGAACTTTAAGGATATCTTCTTTTGGAACATTTCACTGGGGGTAGAGATAACCCTGACTCTTTGTGGGTTTCTAGACAGTTGAGGTGGTGGAGAGGAGGTTGATTCTTCTTTCTTGTGGTCTCTGGCCATGTGTCCTGGTTTTCTATATATGAAACATTTTCCCTTTTTCATGTATTCTACTCTATCTGTGGAGGAGAGACGAATGTGATCCACATCCATGGCATTAGGGTCTCAGGTGGATTTGAAGTGGGAGGAATGATTGAAGAAATACTTTTTTCCTTGAAAGAGAGCATCAACCTGTTTGATGTGGTTGTGGAAGAGATTGGACTTCTCAATCCAATCTTTCAGAGTGGTGGGTTCCTTTTCGCAAGATAGGACTTTGACAATGATACGTCTGTCCATTCCATTGATAAGCCATTCAATGAGGGCTCTATCATCCTTGATCTGAGAGCGAGTGGCAAGGAGTTGGAATTGGGAGATGAATTTTTCAAATCTGTTGTCATGCTGGGTTCTTCTTTGTTTCAAAGTGGAGAGGTCAGCTCATGCTTTTGTGCTGGGATCATAAGGGGTAAACACATCTTGAAATGCTTTTTCAAACTTTTCCCAAGTAAGTTCTTTGACTGCCTCCTCTTTGCCTAAGTGACTCATTTCTGTGATTTTAAGGTACCATCCTTTGGAGAAGTCTTTTCCTTGTCCTTTGCTCATTTTGTTCAGGGCAGTGAGGATCTGTGCAGACTCAGAATAAAGTTTGCCATTCATAAGGAAGTATGCTCCCATGGAAAGAATTCATCTGGAGGCATCTTTAGGATTCCCAGAGAAGTCTTCAGGGAGACCTCCTTTTAGTTCAATAAGTTTTTCAGATATATCTTCTTCTTCTGATTTGGATTCCTCTTCCGAGTCTGTTGGGAAAAGGAGGCTATGGGAACAATGAGGAGGTGCAGGTGGTTCTAGTTCTGGTTCTGAGGAGTCAATGGATATGGGTTCTACTATTGTTTCAAGCAATGACTTAGCTACAGGAACTAGTTTGTAACCAGTGATCTGGTTCTGGAGACCCCGGATAGCTCTTCTGGTACATCCTTCTGAAGGTGGTTCTTCTCCATAACAGGGTTCTTCTTCCTCTTCTTCTGAGGAGACTGATGGCACTCTCAGTGGGTGATGTCGGGGGGTTAATGCTGGGTTGGCAAAGAAGGAGGATCCTGTGATCCTTCTGGGATTCCTTCTTTCTGAAATGATGGGCGGCTTTACTTCACAATGGAAGAAGCAATAAGCAAGCTAGTTCTTTTGTTATGCTGAAGTGTAGACCCTAGCTTGTAGCGACCACTCAACAGTAGGTCGACTGACTGAGTATGTTGGGTTGACTTCTCCTCTGGAGTCACAATGCTGGGATACTATTCCCAGTTGTTAGAGAGGGTGACAAAGGAGAAAGACTTAGTGGGGCAGTGTTATGCTAAAGCATAGACTCTAGCTATAGCGACCACTCAACAGTAGGTCGACCGACTGAGTACGTTGGGTTGACTGCTCCTAAGAAGTCACAATGCTGGGGCACTATTCCCAGTCGTCTGAGATAGTGATGAAGGAGGGAGACTTAGTGGGGCAGGGTTCCCACTTAAGAATTGAGGTGAGACTAGAATCTAGCTGGTATTGCATAGAACTAGCTTGAGGTTTACATGAAGAAAGTCGGCCTACTTATAGTCCATGAAGGTGGCTATATGAGAGTGGGAACTACAAGTATCATCAAGGAATAGGGATGATACAAGGAGATAAGGTCCAAAAAGAAGATGGCAATGGTGAGAGAAAAGTATAAGATGAAAGATAAGGAATGCTATTGATGGGAGAATAAGGTAAGGCTATAGAAAGGTATTGATTAGGTAGCAAGGGGTCCGAGGAGTTGATCAAAGTTTGAAATAACACATGCTATTGTAAGTGTGTGCCCATGGGACTAGTTCGGTCTGTTTATAGTAGTGGAGAAAAGAGGGGCTAGAAAGAAAGAAAAAGAAAAGATCATAACAGGCAGGGTTCCCACTTAAGGATCTGGGAAAATATGGTAAGGCTATGGAAAGATATTAATTAGATAGCAAGGGGTCCAAGGAGTTGATCAAAGCTTGAAATAGCACACACTATTATAAGTGTGTATCCATGGGAATAGTTCAGTCTGTTTATAATAGTGAAGAAAAGAGGGGCTAAAAGAGAAAAAGAAAAAGATCATAACACATACCAACTGATGCTTGAGGTTGCAAGAGCCTATCATGTCATCTGTTGCCTTGAGCAGGAGCTCACTCAGGTGAAGTGTCAAGTGAGTATTGCCCTCACTATGCTATATAAGCACCACACCAAGGTCACTGGGATGTGGTATGATTTTGCCAAGTATGATCTAGGTCTTGCTTGAGACCTGGTGAGCAGCACTAGGATACCTTCTGAGTGTACAGCAATTGCGTACCAGCCAAATTTGAAGCATCTCTACTTGTCCAGTGCTAGTAATCATCAACATGGCAGTAAGTATGTTTTTGCAGTGTTGGACATGCTGACTCATTCCTTCTTTAGCTACTCACAGTATTTTGTCAGGCTCTCTGGAGGGTTAGCTAGTTTTGTATGTACAATGTTATACATGTATACCTTTCTCACATCCTGTTCACTCACTCAAATGTACTGTCCTGTTGATACTGCCATTGCTATAGTGAGCTATAGAGGCTGATTCAAGTATCAAGTATCTGAGATCCCATAGTACTGAAGCTATGCTGACACCATGCAATTGTCAGGTTGTCATGTAATGTACCCTCATCATACTGTGTATCTGAAAAATACAATAGCTGTCAGACTGTGATGTAATGTAACCCCATCATACTGAATATCCAAGACTCTGAGAGGGTGTAAATCACTGACAAGGATTGTACTACTGTCACATGGCTCAGCTGTCACACTGTGATGTAATGTGGCTCAATGCAATCCTGGAGTACCAAGCATATGAGACCCTGAGTGGCTGTCACTTACTATATGTCAGTGCTGTAATAACTAAGTGGCTGTGTTGAGTGTACCTAAATCAGTGATTTGCTAATGTGCCAGATTGATTTGAATAGATAGGAGCAGGCAGCATGGGCACTGCTGTTCCATTGACCTAATTTGACCACTGTAAATTTATAACACATCCAATAGAAGATTTACTTACATTGTGATCATTTAGTAAGTCAGTCATGCTGGCAAGATCACTCTGAGCCAGGCTACTGGGACCCCCAACTGGTGACTCAGGAGCAGGAGGGTCATGATTGGATATAGTGTGGGCTCTTTTCTGCTGATTGTTGGGAACAGGATGCTTCCCCTTTCATTTGCACTCATAGATGACATCTGATAATGCCTTGTTCTCAGCACATACTGTAGTATGTGCTAATAGTTGTTTCCATGTGGTGAAGGGCATATCACACCCAAGGCATATAAACATGGTGGTAAAAAGCAAAGATTGATTTGACAGATGAAGACAGGCTGGCTCATGTGCTTATAAATATAAAATAAGACTGTAGCATATTAATCAATTGTGTAAAGGTGAGACAGGCAGGGAGAAAGTTGAAGGAGCATGTTTGATATCACTAGATGGGGTCTTTAGTCTTGGATTGTGCTAGGCATCACAAAAATTTTTTTTAGAACACAAAATGTAAAAGAGGTACTTTGACATACCTCAGCAATCACATAAATCAAGGCTAAAATTGTAGAATCACTTTCAGATTCCATCATACTTGATTCATCTACAAAGAAGTTAGTTTACAAACACAACAAATAATAGCAGGACATATCAGCTTGCTTGACAGACCTGGGTATAGCAGGTGTACCAGAAATGTGAAATGTCCTGTCTTCATCTGCAATGGTTATAGGTGAGTCAGACACTGAGCTGATCATTGACAACAGCCAGATTTCAATAGTCTACAAGTATATCAGTCATAGTGATTGCAGAACAACCAGATTGTGTATCAGGGGGCCAGGGAATTCTGACAAATAAGTAAAGTAGTATATCTCTTGATGTTTCAGTAGTACTTGTATGCATACCTTGTTCTCAAACAGTTCTGTAGGAAATCCATACGATGGCATCTGGGTTTGAGCAAGTATGAGTGCCTTTAGTCATGAATATAGAGCCAGTTCATTTGAGGGAGAAATCAGCATGAAGAAAAGGGTATAAACAAAAGCTCACTCCATGTCGTTTGCTAATGGTGAAGTAAAAAGGAAGGACTGGTAGTAGGATCTAGTTGGAAGTAAGTGTGACAGTCATGGGTCACAGTCAGATAGATCATCAAGTTCAAGTCTTCAAGTCTGCACCACCTCCAACTCTTTCTATTACCCACACCATGTTAGATCATGATCTCAGTGATGATGGTGTGGAGGTCATTGAAAAAAAGACATCTCATTCTACTACCAGTCAACACTCAAAGAGAGCACCAGACAAGCACATGAAAGTAGCACAAGACATGAGCAAGCTAGATAAAGGTAATGGTGCTAGTGGTACCTGATCCCTGGCAACAAGGTAATCACTAATAGCTCCAAGATGACACTAACATGAAGGTTGCCATCAGTGAGAAGAAATCAAACAAGACAAATAAGCAGTATGTGTGTCTCCCTAAGAAAATGGATTGCTGAGATTACTCTGGCTTAGAGATGATCTCAAGCAGAAGTCACTCAAATAGAAGCAGTCCCTACATGCTGTCTGGTGGATTCCATGTGTTTATGACATGTACTGCAACCTAGAAGAGGTAATCTGGGTATACTGCATCATCAAGGAAGAAGAGGCATTGGACTCCAACACTGACCTCAAGGACGAGATTAACAAATCCATCAAAACTGCATATGATAAGATATTAGCTAGCATGTAAGTCGTCTATATGTACCTTAATTACTATATATATGCACTAATTTCATTGTCACTCAGAGAACATTAGCAAACTGACCTTTGTCTGTCCAGTACTGGACAGAGTCCTAGGCTTTATAGCAATGTTCCCAACTAGCTGGCTCTAACTAGCTCTGTCCTGCCCTGTCCCACCATGCCTTCAGATCATCCCAGTGATTATCTAATTTAAAAGAAATAGATAGAAAAGTTAACCCAAGACTAATATAGGTCTCCTACCATGACACTAACTGTACCCAACTATGCATAACAACTATGATGAGACAACACACTACACTTTCATAGTCTAGTGACTATACTTATTACCACCAACCCAGTAGTCCTATATAACTGGGTCACCTATACTATAGTGTCTAAAAACTCTAAACAAGTCACTAATCACTTAGTTCAATTTGACAATATTTGAAAATATACCATGAGTGTAGTAAACATGTAGGCTAATGGCTAATAAATGTGTAGTCAAATACTTGGTTATGAACTTGTAAAATTTAAAAGTGATTAGCAACTTGTTTAAGGTTTTTGGGCACTGGAGTATAGATGAGTTGGTTATATAGGACTACTAGATTGATGGTAATAAGTATGGTTACTAGACTATGAAAGTGTAGTGTGTTGTCTTATCATAGTTGTTATGTATAGTTGGGTACAGTTAGTGTTATGGTGGAGGATCTATATTGGTCTTGGGTTAACTTTTCTATCTATTTCTTTTAAATTAGGTAATCACTGGGATGATCTGGGAGTATGGTGGGACAGGGTAGGACAGAGCTAGTCAGAGCCAGCCAGTTGAGAACATTGCTGTAAAACCCTAGCACTCTGTCCAGTCTTGTCCAGTACTGGACAGACAAAAGGTTGGTTTGCTGATGAAGAGAGCATATTAGATTGGTACAAACACATCTATAGTTACCTGGATGAGCAGATACCATACCTCATTGGTCTAATTCACAAGAAGAGGCACTAGAAGCATGCCATTCTTATTTGTGAGGTAAGTACTTGGTTCTAATGTCAAAAAGCAGCTAACCATGTGACAGATGCAAGGCATTATCAATCATACATGGTCAGATGATGCAAGTCACCTGAGACCTGTTATTGGCACATATGTAGCACCACACCCTGAAAAAAAGGTACTTGACCCACTAGTACAGCCTTGTGAACCAAGAGATAGGCTGGGATTCCATCACTCTGAGCTGGCATGCCTCCTCTGTCCTGTCCATCATCTCAAAGATATATTGGATAACCCAGTTGAATGAGTATATTTTTCATTTCATGAGTTACAATGCAATGATGTTGTGCCCAAACGGAACTAAGAAGAAGATTGAGTCCAGTGCCATAAAGGTGATGGCACAAAAGAACCCAGCACTCCTCTATGACAGGGACATTCCAGGTGAAAATTTAAATCTTGATGATGTAGCTGCTGGCTTCCTTCATGGCTACCTAGTTGAGTGTGTAGGTTCCAATACTTTTTGTTTAATTTACTGATTGGTTCTCTTTTGTTGACTAGATCATGAAGCACATCTTTACCTCCCCATCATCCACCTTATCCACCTCAAAGTCTCAGAGTACATGTGCCAGCAATGCAAAGATCCACAAGATGAGGGAGGTTGACACATTTCATATTGCTTACGCAGCTATGCATATAAGTTTCTTGACCTTGCACAAAGTGTATTGCATTCAGTTGTCCCACAGGCTCGTTTCAGCATGTGCTCACAGTCCAAATTCGTTGACACTGATGGTCACTTCAAGTTACCAGACTTCTACTATAGAATTGCAAATTTCATAGCGAACGACGCAGACGCAGCTTGGGTAAAGGAACTTTACGAACATTACAACAAGTACGTTTCTATATTGAGAATTGAAGCACACTCAGATAACATCATTTTAGGCTCTTATTTGGCAATGTGCGGGGTCTCGGACACGATGGAGATGCAGGCGATGAAGGCTCTGACGAGGACAATACGGCCATAATGAAGAAGCAAATGGCTCAGCGGGCCGAAGGATCCTCCTGCCATTCGGGGTCAACTACCACGACGGATGGTGTTGAAAGCACTGGTAGAGACTCGTCTGATTCCAGCTCTGGTGGTCGTGAGAACCTTCCTGCATCAAGCAGTGCATCCACGCAACCTCTCGACTCGTCTGATTCCAGCTCTGGTGGTCGCGAGAACCTTCCCGCATCAAGTAGCGCATCTGCATGACCTCTCAACTCGTCCGATTCCAGCTTTGGTGGTCACGAGAACCTTCCCACATCAAGCAGTGCATCCGCACGGCCTCTCAACTCATCTGGTTCCAGCTTTGGCGGTCGCGAGAACCTTCCCGCATCAAGCAGCGCATCCACGCCTATCGCAAGTGCCAATACAACCTCTAACACAGCCAAGTGCAAGCACAAGGCTGCCAGGAATGTATCTCCCGATGTCGAAGAACCTGGTAGCCCGCTTACCGACATCGATGAAGATACGATTGTTAGCAAGAAACGCAAGAAAATAAAGGCACCTACTGTCCCTGGAGGTGCCGACAAGAGGTCAACTCGGTCTCACAAGTAGCATCACAACAATTGTGGTAAGAATACTATCTGACCTTCGGGATGCTGATTCAAGACTGTTATAGTTTCCCATTGCACCATTACCCTGTATATATCGCTACCCCGTGGTACGTGCTCGATACGGCGATGGTTTTAGATGATTCGTCCACGTCAGATATTCGTATGCCATCCATTAGCTACACCTGATCAGTGTACTCCGGATATATTGTTCTACAGCGAATATATTGTTTGTTGTGGAATATCTACGGTTTGATGTCTGGAACAGAATATCGAACAATATCGAGCGACTCGAAATCTAC
>JBBPLB010000021.1:0-38471 GCA_038089595.1 Bothia castanella
TTGTCTTCGGAGATAACTTCACATAGCATAAATGGACATAGGAAATCATCCGAGATGACGCTGAAATCGCTTTTAGGGTTGGTACGACACCAGTTGGACGGCTGCTCGCGGGTGGCTAGCATGACGGGGAACTTCCAAGGCATATCTCTGTGCGAAAAAAAAAAAAAAAAAAAATCAAGATTGGGCAAGAATGGTTCTATAGATCATGCTGTACTCACGCTTTGAAGGCTGTTTGCGAATCTCGTACTTGACAGGAGAAGAAAGGGGCAACGAAGTAGTGGCTTGAGAGGTAGGCGGCTTTAAAAGCAGACGAAGGCTCCTCTGAAACCCGCTTTGCATCGTCCTCGTGAGAGCGAAGAACGGAAAAGAATGCTATGAATTCACGGGTGTTCCTCACGGCGTATGAGCGGGTGGTCGTGAGGGCGAAGTATTTCTCGAGATCATCGCGATAGGTGTTGGCTGTCTGGAAGTCGTGCTCGTCCTGGTCGTCGCCAGTAATCTCAGTGACCTATCATGGCGTTCTGAACACCCATGCGCCAGAGAATGATCGACATTCAACACTCACAGAGTAACTGCGTTTCGCTGCCAGGGAAACTTCCAGTTCAGTTATGGCTGCCATATCTCGGTGCTCTCCGTGGCGCCAGAAGAAGCCGCCTTTCAAGTTGTAAACAACTAAACAACGTCGTTCTCTGACCACGTATGGACGCACTCCAGAGTGATTTGGAGGCTTTGGAACAGTGACTCGTACTTCTTTTTCTTCACATCACTGATGACCTTCTCATGCTTGGCTTTCAATATTTCGATGAGCGATGCGTCAGAAGGCTAGCAAAGTCTCACCTTGTGGCGGCTCGATAGCGAAGCAGATGTATTT
The DNA here is from genome assembly GCA_038089595.1 of Bothia castanella. NCBI lineage: Eukaryota > Fungi > Basidiomycota > Agaricomycetes > Boletales > Boletaceae > Bothia > Bothia castanella. The sequence goes on from JBBPLB010000021.1 coordinate 872, forward strand.
GCCGGTCAAGTACTTTTTATCAGAAACTAGCTCTTTGACCAGCGCGATCTTGTCGGCCTGCACCCAATGACTGCTTGCGTCGAAGCAAGTCTCCACGCTCTTTGCAATTGCACAATAGTAATTATCTAGGGAAAAGTGCGATCATTGAGGTTAGCAGGTCTCAACAAGTGACAATACTGCCATCAAAAGCTCAGCAGTCGAGCCATCATTCGCCAATACTTTTGTGTCATCCATCCTCCTCTCAATGTCTATGATGTACTCTGCAGCCCCAGACATCCATGCCACCTCGCAACAAAGTGCATGGAGTGCCAAGTACTCGGGATTAGGAAGAGGTAGATCTGTGGTCGTGGAGAAAGTCACGTATTCGGGAAGTGTGCGAACCGGTGTATGGTTTCGTAGCCATTCTCCGCATACACACACACGATATTTGTGTGGGACACCCTACCAACCCTGTATAAGGGTCCACAGAAGAGTGAAACAGAAGATACACGCACCTCCACGGGCTTGAGCCACAGCTTAAGCTCGTCAAAAAGGATATGCGATACCACGTTCATCGAGACGATGTTCTCAAGACGATGAATCCGGTCGCCGGCCAGGTCATTTACGATGTCACCACGAGCGAACACCGCTAAAATTGATAACATGTTTGCAGATTGGGAGTACTGTAGCGATATCATTCATTGACATGAGCAAGACACAAAGCACGAACACACCTTTCCGCCAGGCTCCGTGATGTTTGTATTACTTAATCCTGGAATGATGTGCGCCGACTGCACGACGACTTGGCTGCCATATTCAATATCCTCCAGATCACTAATTATGCAGTGATTGTTATCACGTCGCATTGCCTAATATTCTAAGCCGGCAGACCAGGTCCAGGTTCCTGTTCGCCCCCACGCACCTCGTCAACGAGGGGAGGCATCAGGGGGTCTGGCGCAGCAGTAAAACGGGCTAATAGATCTGTGTGGGAAGAAACGTCATTTGTCGTGCAACCCAGACAAGCTGCAACTGAATGACGCACCTCGTCAAACGGTCGGGTGTCATTGAAACAGCTCTCCCAAACCTCATTTACTGCACGCGCTGCTGTTTCCTTGTCTGGGCATTTGGGGTTCGCTCGCACAGACAAAATTGCCCTCCGATGGACACACGGCTGTGCACCCATCCAAAAATGTAAGGAGAGGGATCACAGATCAAAAGGCAGAAGAGGAGGCGTCAGAGACGGATATGGATATAGCAAGCATGGGGTGGCTACCTGGTGTTGTTTGGTGAATGACACGTGTCCCCGGCCGAGTTCAGGCAAGTACCTGCAGTCTCCACCTAGACTGTTTGCGCGAATCTTTGCAATGCACGGGCATGTCAATGACGAAACATGTACAGCAATAAAATCGGATGCAAACTCACTTCACTGCAGGCATGATGTTGTAGGTTACGCCAGTTGACGTCAAACTTAAAGTGGTCGTACATGTGTATGAGCTCATGTGTCAGGGTATCCTCCATGTGTCGCTTGCTGGTGGGATGGTTTTGGCATAGTATGATCGCACCCACTGGATGAAAGCCTCCGGGACAGGTAAGATCACACGGGGCACACAAAACATTCTCAGGCGGTGCGGCGCAGCCAGACAGACAAAGGTGCTTGAGCATAAACACCACGGACGGACCTGAGCAGAGTGAGTCGCACGCAGCACCCGATTCGCAAGCAAAGGATATGAGCATGAGTATGAGGAAACAACGAGAATGACGGACTGTAGTTCATCAATTCAGTCTTCCATTTTTCACAGCGGACATGCTGCTGGTCCTCGAAGCCATGCTAGCATTCCTCGGGGGTGATGCCTATGCCAGTCAGCACGGCCGCCTTTTTGAGCCACCTGTGGAATGCAGCCGAGTTGTCCGGGTCTGCGGGTGTGGATGAAGACGAGGAGCTGCGATCCATCCCAGTAGCTGACTGGAAGACCTTATTTAGGAAAAATTCCGACCGACTCCATACAAGGAACAGTGTATCATCCCTCTCTACAATCACCCATCCATGCGACACCCTCCACAACACATCCCCAACGTATCGACTAAACGTGCTACCCTCCGTACCCACCACTGCCCACGCCCATCACCAATGCATCCACAATCGGGGCGAGAAACCCCGCCAAACCCAACCCATCGTACCCGTTTCGCAACCCCTCGAGATGTGTTGTCTCTGCTTTGAATGATCCGAGGATAAACGTACACGGAAACGCACGTATCAAGGGTGCGAGCAGTGGATCGTCGAGGCCATCAGGTAAATCGGTCGCGATAAACAGGGGCACATTGATGCGATGGAGGCTCGGCGTTGTGTGCAGGTGATTGCGACAGGAGCATTAGGGGGAAAAGGTGTCTGCAAGAGGAAGAAGTGGAGGATGGGGTACCCGCAAACTGGGCATGTCTACCGGAATGTCTGGTGGATCAAGCATCATATCTTCGTCCTCACTATCGTCATCGTCTTGAGGATGGACATCTGTCACCATCCCCCGCTCATCTCCAATAGAATGCACCTCTTGAGCTCCAAGGCCGTCTGTAGGTCCAACTTCGTGACATCCCAAACCAGTTTCCACTAAAGGAGCCTTATGTTTTTCCGAGTTTCCTTTCGAAAACGGCCATCCCTGACTCGCACGTGTGCACTCACATACGTTCCTCCAAGGGCCTCTCCAATCCTTTGGTGGTGAAAGAGCCCTAATAATAACCAGAATAACCGACAGTACGTACAAAAATTTCTTTCCTCTGATTTTCTGTTGCAATTTTCTTCGTTGGTGGACCTTGGTCGTGATCCTCCCTAGTATAAATGAAGATTAGCGCAAATCATGAACCTGTCACAAGGCCTAATACTGACTCGGGTATAGATCGCTTCGAGCTAACCTTTCTGGGATCTCCATTCTGGTAGTTCCTGTGAAATGCTGTCATGCACGAGGTGGGTCCGAATACTTGCCACTCACCAAACGTCGGCCATGAGGAGGAAGTGAAAGTGAGCCTTGTGGGGGCAGAACAGCACAATGGCCGCATTAATGTCGTCTTCCTCGCAAGCAGATCTTGGTGGGGCAAACCCAGAAAACACCTGACACCTGTACGTCACAATCGACTCGGATGTTGAGTATCTTCTCCATCTCCCTCAATGTATCCAAACAGGCTTCAGGTTCAACATCTGTCAGCCAGTCCACCAAGCGGTCATCAAGCATATAATGACGACAAAGCAGTGGATTGTCAAGGATTTCGAGGATGGCTCGAGAGGCATCGATGATTGTTTGGAACTCGGATTCAAGCCGATGAGAGAGTGTTGTCGGACCTGTTGAACGCGTTTGGCAATGGAATATCGACTCGTAGTGCTTTGGACGTGCTGTATGGCGAGTACAATTGACTGTAGGACGCTCTTGGCACAGTCCATGGAGTCATGGTAATCATCATCTCGTGGCCACCAATGTATGCCAATATTCGGCGCTCAAGCACCGCTATTTGCTGTATATATTTGTGTCTCACTTGTAACAAGTGCGGTGCAGCTGTGCATTTTCTTGTTTTTTCTACCTTGGAGACGACCACGTTCATATTTAACGGGCGAGTCTGCTGTATTATCCTTCGCAGAAACCTAGGGGTCGAGGATTCGCCGAGCACCAGCAAAGTAACAAGCAACATACATCGGACCAAAGTGCGGAGTACAAATATTAATGTCGGACCCTCAAAATTGGAAGGTTAGTGTGCCATCCCTTTGACAAAGATGTCTGGAGCCGTACCAAAAGCTACTCAGATTCAAACTCCGACTGTCGTCATGCATCACTTCAACACATCCACGGATGAAATGTTGACCAAGTTGCGACGACGTGAGCACTACTATCAATTTAGTGTTGGCACAGGAAATTTAATTTTTGGACTGAGTTCAGGGTGAACCTGAACCTGTCTTACGTTGGCGCTCTGTCACTTGTTGAGCCCAACTGAAAAGGTCGTGGCCACGGAAGGCAGTCCTGTCCAGGTAAGCGCATTCGAAACACAATCGGTTGTCATCCTATCGTGGAACAATCAATTCTTATCACTTGTGGACCAGACCAAATCTCCGCGACGTGTCCGACTTGTTTAAACGTGTCTGGAGTGTGCCCAGATAAACTCGATCCTCCTCACCCATTCTAACGCTTAACATAAATGTTTCGTCTACTTTACAATCTTGTCATATGTTGAATCTCACTCCTATGTCCACCACCAAATCCGTAACTAGAACGGGAGAGTAGAAGAAGAACACCGAATCTATTGTAGGTCCCCACCTTTACAGGCCATGTTGTGGATGGCTCTAACGACGTTGACAGTGCCGTAGAAACATGGTGTTCATCAAGCAATGCCTTTTCGGAAGCGATCCGGGTACACCCAATCGCACAAAGAACCACTCCTCCCCCACTAAGCAAAGTGGCTCGAATCACCACCCTGGTCAGCCGGCAACACGCACACCAGTCGATGAGGCTATTCGGCATGAACTTGCTGAGGCGCGCTTTGCTTCCGATGACTTGGCAGATCAGATGTTTGGCCACCTGGTGCCAACAGATTTAGCCAAGCATATTCTGGGGCAATTAGTGTCTACTGGTGATGTTCAGGTTTATGAGAGCGACAAACTCCCCGACTCGAAAGACCCAGAGTCAGCCTTGTTCCAAATTCGCAGGATTCCTTGCGCGCTCTTGATGCTACCATTGAAGACGCGAAGCGGCATGCTTGTCACCGCTCCAAGTCTAGTCAAGACGAACATGATTTGCCAGACAAACAAACCAAAGGAAAGGGGAAAAACAAGAAAGGGCAAGTAAACTCATACTCGTGGCGGTGGAAGGACTTCCCAAGCAAGCCCATCAACGAAGATCGTCTCGTCTTGTTCCTGAACAAGATCACTGATCAAGCCTACGAGATTGTGAAACCTCACCTTGCCGCGGGCTGCGAGCGCCACAATCGCTTCACTGCTCCAAGAGACAAGCACCACGCTGTCCCATTACCATACGAGGCAGATGGCGAAGACATGAGTCCAGATTTCTTGCTCTTGCCTATGGACGCATTCTCCAAAGACGATAAGAAGATCGTGGATGAGGGATATGTCAACTTTATGATCCTGCGGGTCGTCGGAGAATTGAAGAGTACCAACTTTGGGACGGGCCTCTCACAGGTCCACCGATATGCCAGAGGTGTCAGGCGGGCCCAGCCGTGGGTGCACTTCATAACAGCAATGACGGTGATGTGCGGGCGAGCAGCCCTTCTGCATGGGGAAGGCAGTGGAACAGAACGGCTCGAACTGACACTATCCAGTTGTCGCGGTTGCATCGAGTTTATTCAAATCTTGCTGGGTCTTGCGCTGACAGACGGAGAGGATTTAGGCCAAAACCCAGATGTAGAGCTCGACGAGAAAGAGGTTTCATGCAGGGTAACTAAACCAAAGTCCACTACTGTGAGCCCTGCAGTCACTCCTTGTCCTGAAAGTGGTGCCACATCATCTGTCAAGTCGAGAACTGGCCTGTCCAATCAGCCTACCAGTCATTCCCCACCTTCGAGTTCGCGAGGACCATCCCATACACCCAACAGTTCCCACCTCTCCGATCAGCCCCTTGTTACCAATTCATCCAGTTCCAAGAGGAGCCATGCCGAAGTGGAACCCTCTTTCTCCCACGAGGAGGAATTGAACCCGTTGAAACGGCAAAAGGTTAAGCACATGAACCGGGTGGCGTTTGTGCCCGTCAAGGTGTATGGATACAGATGCATTGGAATATTATTCACATGTAGCTCCATTCATGGACACGGCACGACGGTATTCTGTGTCGTAGACCCTAATGACGCATCACGGCTTCTCGTTCTGAAAATGTCTTGGCGAGATCTAGAGTGTGAGGAGCAAAAGGAAGTATTGGCAAAGTTGAAGGATAACCCGCATCCTAATGTCGTTGTGCCTATCAGGTATGTCGACTCCACCTGCTACGCTACAGTAGCTCACTTAACATTTATTTAGGACCTTCCAAGCCAAGATGAAAGGAAAACTGTGCACAACTCTGGAGGCGATCAGAGGGTTCTGGGACGAAGAGCTGGCTGGATTTCCTGTCGAAAATCATGTTCTGACCATCGAAATCTCCGAGCTTAAACGCCCGGTGAAATACTTCTGGGGTGTTCATGATTTCATGAGAGGGATACACGATGCATTGCTTGGTACGCCTCATTCATGTATTGTGTGGAGTGTCGCTTATGGCGCATTAGGTCATGAATATCTCACGAAGATTGGTATTCTCCACCGGGACATTAGCGAGAATAACATTGTCCTCGCGCGGTGCCCTGGAGAAGAAAGAGGGTATTTGATAGACTTCGACATGGCCACGGTCCAGGATCCAGAGGAGAAGCCAACACAGCGCCGAAAACCTGGCATCAGAGAGGATTTCAATGGCCGGGTGAAATTCTCCTCTCCGATACCAATGGACGAAACCAAGCCATTGAAAGCCCTACACACGGTGCGGTATTTTTGATAATACTCGTTCCTTTTGCTTATGCTCTCACCTTGACCAGGGTACGATGCCGTACATGTCCTTCAATGTCCTTCGTGGTGGGGTGCATACGCACTACGATGACAGAGTCATTCCTCTACGTCCTGCTACCTTTCTTTTTCAGCTATGCTGGACCTCTCAAAAAAGAATATTTACGGCATGCAGATGGACAAGGATTCGTTCATCCCCTTGGTTCTGGTCGCCTTTCACACATGAAGCGGTGGCCGGAAACCTATACGTCTAGGGCGGAGGGAGATATCAAGAAGATTGCGAAAGATAAGGACTCAAGTCTCAACATGGATAACAGTGCTTATGAACTCGTTCTGAGTGTGGAGATGAACCAATGCCTGAAGAACCATTGGCCAGAAGAGGATCTGCAGTGTGCCATCTGGGTGCTTTTGGCCAAATGTTGGCAAATGTTCATCGACAGTCGGCGCTTCCATAGTACTGGGCTCAGCTTGAACCACACCAAGGTCAGCCACAAGCAGTTTGTTGCACTGCTCGACTCGTGGTTGGTGCAGTATGCAGCGATTGAAGACAAGTACTCGCAGTGCCTGTTCTAGTACTGCACTTGTCCTTGACACTGTACATCTTGAACGTTACATGGTATTGAGCTCAAGTAGCACCTTCTAAACCGCGTAGTTGTGAAAGTGGCTGATCCCGAATTTACTGTCAGTGTATGTATTGCTAGGGACCGCAAAGTTATCTTTCGTCGAGGTAGGGAAAAGTATATCCAGAACTATTGCAGATATGTGGCTACGAGTCTGTTGGCTTCCAAGACTGGGTAAATGAGTCCAATCGATGAAGGAGCGGAAACGTACAAGCAGGTGATGGAAGGAGGGACACACTCGCAATACAAGCCACCAGAATTTGATAGGTGAATCATAAGACTGGGAAACAGAAAAGGGGCAGAGGGTGCATACCAATATCAATCCAGGCACGGAGCACTGGTGTGCCGCCGCTATCATAGACCGCGGCGATAATCGCTGGCTGAGAGAACCATTGATCGACATCTTCAATGGCAGAAGTACTGCTCGATCCTGCGATCTCCCATGGTCACTCCGAGGTGGGGAGGCGTGCGACTCAAAGCATTGCGTGCGAGGGTGTCTCCTCCAGCCTCGGTGAGGAGCCTTAGGATGTCGACCATCCTGGGCTCTATTCATGTTGATTTTCGAAGACACTGAATAAGATGTCTCGGGGACACGACATGCCCTTCAAAAGTAGATATCTCGCTAGCGGGAAGTATTCCGAATTGAGTCAAGACAATTCGAATAGGAGGTTTGCCCCCACTCTTACTCTGAAGTTCGTATGGCTGCATATCGTTGTCACTTACCATTGGCATTCATCTGATGAACCGGAGCGCGATTGGCTCAAGTATGGGGAGGCACATGATGGTAAAAATGCGCCAAATAGAACCCATTCTTGTTTATCGATCGAGATACTCAGATCTCTTAAACTATGTTCTCCTCTGATCTCGACTGTCTGATTAAGAACGACGACACCGTATCCTACTGTGCTTTAGAATAGTAAAGACAGGAGAAAACAAGAGATGAGAGAACTGACAATGGACAAGAAGATCATTAGATATGAGCCTCGATGCATGCGACTTGACCCGCGGTAAAGGTAACAGTGCTGGTCACTTGCGACTCTTTTCTGAGTGCAGGACGGCTTCATAACCTTGGTGAGTGACAACAGAGGCATTTAAGTCAAAGAGGATCAAATTGACAAAATGTAATAGTTACTCTGACAATTCACCGAATGAGACTACATATTTTGAGTGTAACACATATCCAGTAGCATCACAGTTGTTAAGTTACTGCCAGAAAATACAATTTGGAAGCCATTTGAAACAGCCTTCAAGCTGCCTGCAACCTTTCTTTCAAAATGTTCTTCAATGTATCGCCATCCTCTGCAAACTTTTTGATGCCCTCGTGCAACTTGTCAAACGCCATCTGATCTTGGAACAGGGCCCAGTGGAACTCGGGTTCATTGTTGATGTAAGAAACCTTGGGGATGGGCTCGGCTTGAGAAGCTGTCGGAGGTGGGTTGATAGTGATGCAAACAGTATGGAGTAGACCATACCTCTCTCTGAATCAAGTTTCTTTGGAACAGGCTCACTCGACTCCTCCAACTCCTCCAATAATTTTGGAGAAATAGTGAGGAAGTCTATTCTAGCGAGAGCTTTGATTTCGCCCACCTACACAAGGAAAGGTTACGAGTGTTCGCTGGGAAGATATATACCAGAGGGCTACCAACGTTTCGGAAACTAGTACCCATGACGATAGTTTTATAATGGTGTTGCTTGAAGTAGTTGAATATCTTCTTCACGGATTGAACCCCAGGATCGCCATCACCCTCGTAGTCCTTTCCGGTCGCTTTTTTGTACCAATCAAGAATCTGTATTGGTAGTGGGTATGAGTGACCTGTCGCGGATGGAATAAGATGGTAACACACGCGTCCAACGAATGGGGAGATGAGCGTTATATCAGCTTCGGCACATGTGACGACCTGGGCAAACCCAAACATAAGCGTCAGGTTGCAGTGGATGCCATCCGACTGTTCAAGCTCTCTGGCAGCTTGAATGCCTTCCCACGTAGACGCAATCTTGATCAGGACACGTTCTTTCTTGATGCCAATCGATTCGTAGAGCACAATGATTTCCCTGGCCTGTAGAGGGGCATGTGTCAGAACAGCATTGACTGGACTGGATTTCTGAACAAATACTGATACAGACTTACCTTTTTCTTCGTCGCTTCCTGATTGAATGAGAGGCGGGCATTGACTTCTGTGGAAACTCTGCCGGGGATGATCTTCAAAATTTCCTTCCCAAATTCGGCCAGCTGCCAACGTTGTAGAAAGCTTCAATCAGGGTGTTTATAATGCACAAGTTCAAAAAAACCCACGAGGCGATCCATGGCAAAGTGTGCTTGGTCATGAAGCGTCCCGCCCTTGCTCTTGCCATATTCAATGGCGGTGGATATCACGTGTGCGTAATGTGGTCTGTTCGTCGCAGCGAGAAGCAAAGTTGGATTTGTCGTGGCATCCCTGAAATTCAAAGCGGAGTCAGCACCATGCCTCACATTTTCAGAAGGCGTCATCATCTGTGGCTTGTATACGCCGATGGCTATTCACCCGGCCCACAATAAGCACCTTGACCAGAATAGGGGCCATCGGAACTCACTCGAAATCGCCAGTGTCTGAGACAACGGTCGTCCCAGTCTGCTTGAGGTAGTCCAGCGAGGTCGTCATAGCGGGTTTGATGATGGACTAGAGCGAATGTTGTTTACCGAGTTTGAACGTACTAGTAGTCGACGTCATCCAACGATGGGCAAGGCCGAGCAACTGTCGCTGGGAGGAGGGCAGGAGGATCCGACTGAGGGCAAGCGTGGAATTCTAGTGAAGGTATATCGTCATAAGCCAATCCTGGGGAACCAATGGGAGCTATCCCGAGTTCGTCCTGTCAGACGAGGATTTGGCAAATCAGTAATGTGATGTGAGCTAGGAACACCACTGACCTCCTCTCTGAACTCAGGGTACCGCCTCGATAGTTCAAAGTAGACATCAGATGATAGACCTTCGAAACAAGCGGTTGGAAGTGTGGCAAGTGTCCGTCAGGCCAGGTTCATTCCTCTTTGGATGAAACTGGTCGCGCGCAGGTAAACAGGGTACTGGGTTCAAGAATGGATGGGCATAAGATCATACTATCCACCGATTACACGTACTTTCATTCTCTGGTGTGTCCATCTTCCGGCAAACGAGCTCATCATAGACATCGATAGAGAGTTCTTGAGATTGCTCTTTCATAAGGCAGATGAGTTTCTGACACGCAGTCGAGCAAGAATTGGTTGGTGCTGGCCAGTATGAGCCTCCAGGGGTCAATGAACGTTAGAAGGTGGTGCGGACATTTGGCGAGATATGCTGCGGGATACTGCTGTAACTTGTTGTACTTTGTCCTCGCAATAGTCTTGGGGTCGAATGAGGGCATTGCTGGTACGGATCCCTGATCTTTCACAGGGCGGTACGATTCCGTGCAGTAGTTGGAAATTCTGGAGAAGGTGGTCTGCATTGGCGACGATGCCCTTGACGATTGGTTTTGCTTCATGGTCGGATGTCGTCGGGATGTACCTTGTCCTCGTGGACACAGTAGACACCTGAGTCTGGATGTTTGATCTTCGCCCAACCGGCAGGAAGACCGCATATATGCATGACCTGTCAGCCCAGCGCACCTGCCCAGTAGGTCAAACTTATGTTTCCCCCTTCCACTGGCGACAACTTTGTATTTTGCGACCCTCTGAGGGTACTCGTCACCGAGCTACTAACACACATGGTGAGCGTCAAACTAAACCAATCCACCTCATGACCTTACCTCGAACCATCTCCATTGCGTTTTCTGATAGTAGATGGCATGGTCATCTGTAGCCTCAACCTGACATCGTTGAGGATAAGAGGTGCTGCAGTGTCTGTCGATCCTTCGCTCATTGCACATGTTGAAAAGGGGAGTGAACACGGATGATGCTGCGAGAAAGAAGGGCTGTATTGCTTGATGCGAGAGACCCTTGGGTTGAACGTAAGAGCTAAAGCGTACGATTATATACCCAACGTTCTTTAGCATAGATGGGCGCCACGTGGCCAGAGGTCGCCTGACCGAAGGCTCGAGGCTGTCCGGAACATCAGTATGAATGAAGTGAAATAAAATGCAGAGAGTGCAACGAAGCAGTGGTGGCTATACTTGACGTGTTCGGTGACGACTTTTTGATCAGATGCTCTGCCAATGTCCAACCTCGTTAAGCCTAACCTAACACTGGTCCTGCTCTGGCGATCCCCCTCGGTGTGCTTGAAGGTCAGGCAGAAGCTTGTCAGCCTCACACATGCTGCATTGGTAAATGAGAGGGGCACTGGTCGTCCTTTCATCCCTGTCGTCGGGGGCCGACCACAGCAGCGCGTGGGGGGAGGGGCAGGCCGACTAAATATCGGGTAAGTCGCGGCTTGCCCTGCTAAGGTTGAGCACACTCGACTACGATCGACTCCTGCATCGTCGTACTTGCGTTTTGCGCCTCCAGGATGCTCCTCCAACATCTATAGTCTATATACAACATATGCACCACATCTGATTCGCCTGATAAGGCCTCGATGCGTCTGTGTGACCTGGTAGGTCCTCCTGGGGTAACTGACACTTATAGGTCGTGTTTTCAGTCGTCCACGATGACGTGGTGGGTCCGGATGGTTGTGAGGTCATTGGGTATGTTTGGAGGGTGGTTTGGATGGCCTAGGTACGTCCATCTTGATGTTGCGCGTGTCGTGCTGGTGCTGACCGCCTTGCCCTGCTAGGGATTGCGTTCCGACTCGTTTCGAGTTGTAGCATGCACCGCTCATTGCGCCACCCTTTCCGCACTCTCTCCTATTGTATCTGCCGCCTTCAACAACATTTTGGCAGTCCAAATCATCCTCGACACCTCCCGACTCGTCCTGGTCACCCATATGGCCTCCCGGCCCTCTATCTCGACGATGCGCTTTCATTTCGATGACGCACTCATTCTCCTCGCTTCTGTGGCATACCCCATCATATCCGGTGCCGTCTACAACATTTCCACGGTCCGAATCGCCCTTGATGTCGTCCATCGCCTCCGAATCACCTTCTGGCGGTCTATCTCGATGTAGCGTGTTCGTATCATCGACGCACTCGTTCCAATCACCTTCAGGACGTTCCCTGACACTATGGGAGTCGCCTGGTACAGCTGCTTTGCCGCCCGGCTCGTCTGGGACCTCTGGAGTCCTCCTAGGTGAGTATTCCTCCTCACCCTGCTCCAATCGCTTGAGCTGACGTTCTAACGTGTTTCTCAGGTTCTTCGGCCGTTTCCTCGCATCTCCGTCGCCGTATGACGCTCCCAACGTGTCCACTTCACGTGTCTTGCTGCCATTATGCGCGATGCTTCGATTTGGGTCGTCCCTGCGCTCCCCCTTCAAGCTCCAAGCTCGGGGGTTCGTTCTGCTGCTGTGCGGCTATATCGGGTGGTGGAGGTGGTGCTGGTAAGTTGTCTGACACCTTGCCGACGTGTTCTGGATGCTGACGTTGCGCTTCCATAGGTAACGCCTTCAGTGCGACCTCATGGACATCACTGTTTTGCATCCAATGTCCTCAGTGTGACCTCATGTGGGTCACCGCTGGCGTTGTTTGCATTGCCATCATTGCCACATTGTTTGCCAATGCCTGTGCCTCGTTGGCGCTCCAGATAACCCTTGACATGTCCTGTATCACCGCCCGACCTATCTCGTGTATATATGATGCGCTCTGGTTGCATTGCGGCTTGTCAACTGGACTCACCGCTCCCTCTTCACTGTCTCAGCTGGTTGCACTGCCTCCTGGATAATCTGGGTCACTATTGGCACCTCCAGGTACATCCCTCACACTTCCAAGATTATTGGGTGCACTCACATCACCACTTGCCTTGACTGTCAGGTTGTGTGACGCGCTTGCCTTGTACACACTCTCTGTCACTTCTCCATGGACATGCTGTCCACCCAGGTCGTCTATGGCATGCATCATGCATGCATAGGTGCATCTCCACCTTCTGCCTGTTTGTGTGCTGACCATTCTGGTAAGTGTACAGTTCAACCACTTGACCAGATGTGTTCTTGCTTGTTGCATTGTTCCTGTTGCAAGTCTCTGTGCTCGCTGGTTCACTTGGTATGTTGTCAGCTGCTTCAATCTTGACAGTCTCCTCAGGTGTTCCATATGGTTGTTGTCCTTATCTCATCACCACTGTTTCCTTGGTTGTACATGGCACTGGTCTGCTCCTTCTCACCTCAATGTCATTATCCACTGCCTTCTTGTGGGTTGTGGCCACCCCTTTGCTCTCTCCTTGCAACATCTGGTTGCTCAGCAGTCTATCTGCATGTGGTCTCTCTTTAACTCATATGGTGGGTTGTGCAACATGCCCTCTGGCCTCATCGGCCCTATGCATGTCACACCTGAGTTCATGTCATCAGTGGCTGCATTGTCTGCCTGCTGACATGTTATGGGGGTTCCCTGGCTGTGACTGATGTGCGCTGGACATCCATGTTCTTGCCGTCACTGTCTCATCCTGCTCCTCATTTCCACTCTTGGAGGTCTTTCCATGTCATTCCAACAAATGTGGGTGCACCAATGAATGTAAATAGGACAAATACCTACTACTAGGGATACTTGTTACAGTGTTAGCATTAAGAAGAAGTCGGAGAAGGGGATACATCTATTTCATGCCAATTGATCCATGCCATCCCAACCTCTTCAAATCGCTGTCGGTCAGACACAGAAAGAGCCAAATCACCAGGCTCTCTAGCATAATTGATATCACCTGCTTCGCTAGAATGACCTAGTCCCCTGTTAGCCACATCTCCAAGTGAATTATGCTCCCTCTTTTGATAGGAGTGAAATTTCCGCTGTATAGCCTGGGCAAAATGACGATGTAAATTGAGACCAAATGGAACACCTAATTTCTCTGAATACCATTGATTGAGAGCTGCAGAAAGGTGTTTGCTATGCCATACTTCCCCAGCTGAGACAAACATGTACGTTGAGTAGTTGTCACGGATCTTGTCCTCAAGCTGGTGTGAATTACAGCTTATGACAGCCATAGTCTCCACTGGTCGGATGATCCCAAGGAGAATCCCAATTACCTTTGCAAGTGCAAAGGGGATGGGTCGAATGATGTACTTGTACCGTCCAGTGGCTGTGGTAGTTTTTGAATAGTTGCTCTGAGTAAGGAGGGTCTTCAGGTGAGGTGAAAGAAAAAGATGCCGGGGACTGGAGATGCTGTTGGTATGCTGCCAGATAACCTCTTCAGTCCCTCTTGCAGGGAGAGAGAGCAGATGAAGAAGAATTAAAACTGTCGACCAAGCTTGAGTGATATGTTCAAGCCAGGCAGTGAGCTTGATTGAGTCCCATTGAATGGTGCCACTGTGAATCTGGCACATGGTACCAGACTGACAAAGTGAGGCGAGGAAAAGGGATGATGGGTGAGTTCCTACTGTAAGGGCTGCTGCAGATGGAGCAAATAAACCATAACCACGTGTGTTGATGTCATCGTCCTCATCCTCAGGAAGTGCAAAGACATCATCAGAGAGCTGGACTTCTAGTAAGACGTAGTGGTTGACAAAGTCAACCAACTCCTTCAAAGTATTGCGGACTTGACATTTGTAGGCCACAATCGACACCACATGACCCTTGACACTCAAGGAGGAATGGGTTGTATCCCATAGGATACAGGCAGCTGTGGGAGTTACGCGGGCAATGCGGCTGAGAGCGCGAATCCATTTCCGAAGAAGCGATAGAGGAGAAACCTGGTTCTCTGAGGCCCAAAAAGAAACAAAGGTCTCTAACCATCTGAAATAGAGATTCGAGTTAAATTGCATTCTAGTGAGGCCATGACTCACTTCATATAGTCTCTATATTTGTCCTCATCATTGCTGGGTTGTTCGTAGTATTTAGTGTAACTGCTGCAAGCTTCATGCAGTAAGAATAGTCGGATTCCAAATTGGCTCTTTGTATAAAAGGTAGTGAGCCTTTTGGGATCCCTAAAGCCACCTTGAGGGTGAATCGATCGAAGGCAGATAAAAACAATGACAGTGCTCAGAAATGAATGCCCAAGAAGATCAAAGGTATTTGACTGCATATAGAGACTTTTCAGTGCTGCTCTTGTTGCACCAGAAAGGCTACTTTCAGATGACTCTGAGTCATGGAGAAGAGCCTGAAGATGTTGAAAACACTCTATTTGCTCAGAAGTCAGTGAGAGATAAAAGTTGTTTCCATCCCATGGAGTTCGAGCGTCTTGCTGGATAAGATGCTGGTCCATACACCGGAGAACAAAGCACAATAGGAGAACTTCCTCAGTTGCATATGAGCGGATAGTACACTCCCTCAATGGGCATCGGAATCTCTCTGTCATTCGCCGTTCACCTCTGAAATGATTGTAGTTAGTAGAGAAAAATGAAAGAAAACAAAACTCACTCCTTCGGCTTAACCAAAGCCTCCTGTACTATAATTGGGGCATCTTGAATACCATAGCATGACTGCTTAAACCTTTCAGTGCAATGGACCTTCAATCGGAGTAAGGTTGGCTCTTCTTTTTTTGGCAGAGAAACAAGCTCATTGGCTAGGCTTGGTTCAATGCGCTGAATAAAATCCACTGCACGGATGTCGCGGAAGAAGGGTAAGAGAAGATTTCTATTGATAGTAGTGGAGCCAGTGGAGTGGGAATCAGAAGTGATAGACCCAGCAAGAATTGCCCCAATGGTTTGAGTTGATGGGAGTTGGGAATGTGAGGGATCATGATAATGCTGCGTTGGAGCAGCAGGGGGAACCTTAAGCCAAGTAATGGTGGTGTGACTGGTACTCAGCGTTTGAACTTGACAGCGCTGGAAGATATCGGACTGAAGTACACTTGACTCAGGCAATCCCTTTTTCTTTCTCGGCAGAGAAATAGCACCAAGTTGCTGGACATGTGCTACTTCCCAATGCTGCTTGAGCTTGTGTTCGATACCATGGTGAGATAGACCCACTGGGCTAGGTATGGCGAAGTCACAATGGTTACATGCATAACCATCGATAGGAGGGGAGATATGGGAAATGGGACCAAATTGGTTGACTCTCATACGAACATCCTTGAGTTCTGCTTGGGTAGCAACAATATTAGGATATCGAATGAGAAGGCAAGCAATATCCCATCTTTGAGTAGGGGTTATCTTGTCATTAATTCGCCTGCATGCAAGAATCTGATGTGACAAGTAAGACCCACAATGCCCATCACCATAGCAGTGAGCCATGAGAGTGCCTAGTGGAATGGCCTGACCACATAACTTGCCCTCCTGAAGGTTTCGACAAATAATAAGGTCATAGTCGGGTAGAAAGGCACAACCTATTGAGGCCAGATAGGAGTCTTGTTGCAGTTGATTTAAGGCGGGAGAGGCAAGTATATCTTGTACTGGCGTCAAGTTCCTTGCAGAGTCTCTGGTTCTACTAGAAAATCAAGTTAATTTTCAAGGGGGAAAGTCACTGTCAAACTCCTTACGTGCCAAAGAAACCACTCCATTTTCTTGTTCTTCCAGGGACTTTGCTTAAATCAATTCCAAATGTATACTTGAAGTTGACTTCAGCCTCAGCATAGGCACTGCCAGCGAAACTGCAGTGTTTGCGTTCATCATCTGTCAACATAAATCTTCTCATATATTCTGCTTCTTGCTCAGCGGGAAGAGAAGGTGGTGGTGGTATAAATGGTAGTGTTGGCGAAGAATGTGATTCAGCAGAGTCGGATTGTCTTCTTGGGGGAATTAAGACATATGCCATTCGCAGTCTCTTGGGATGGGAGGATTGAACAGTAGGTCCACAATGGGAAAGCTCTGCATCAGAGTCTGAGTCATTAGTACTGCCAGACGGTGCTCTTCTTTTCCTTCGATGGAGTGAAAGAATAGGAGAGGGTGGCTCAGAGACCTTGGACTCGGAATCATCTCTCATACTGCTATCTTCTGCTTGTTGGAGTTGTTCTTTATCCAAATGAGGTTGACAATCTGGAATTTCCATTACTTTAGATGAGAAAGCTACTCATGGATGTAAACTTGATCGTACCATCCCCTTCATTGTTCTCTTGAAGCTCTAAAGAATCCACAGCTGTAGACTCTAGACCTATGGAAATCTTCAGGTCAGAGGGGGGATCACTCTCATCTACGTTATATTTAAACACAATTAGTTCAAGATAATGAATGACATATAGAAGAAATGGAACTATGCCCTACTTTGCTGCGATTCATGTATAACCAGGTCACCTTCAGAAGTGGCATCAATCTCTTTCTCCAGCATCTCTATTTCTTCAGCAAACTCTTCCTCCACACTGTCCTCAAACTCTGGATTAAGCTCGTATTCATCAAAATTCTTCTCCTCCTCAATGCCTGGTTGTAAAGTGGCAAGAGAGAATTCTTCATGTAAGAAATTTCTAAGCCGGTCTAGAGTCAACTGAGAAAAGGATGTCGTAGTATGAGATATCAAGTGCACTGAGTTGGATGGTGAAATTCCTGAGGGATCCACAACGATGGTGCAGGCTTTGTATCCAGAGTCTTGGACCAACATCATATGAAAGGCCTCTGTGCACAACACTGCACTGGGTTTGGGAAACATAAGGGCCTACACGAAGTTCAGTAGTGACTGCTGAAAAAAGAAAAAAGAAGTATACAAAGTTAAGAGCTCACTAATCCAGAGGTCACGCTTCTCTCAGGCTCTTCAGGGTTCATGTTCTCTAGCGAAACCCTGAGCCCAGGCCTATATAGGGTGCCATTTTAATTTGGAGGCTGGGACTTTCAGGCAGAGCTGGACTGTGCATATTACTAGAAATGAGGTAGTCTTAGACTATTGGCGTGTGTATACAGTACAGTACAGTACGTATACAGTACATCAACATTTGCATCAACTATGGCCAACAGGCTCCGTGATGTATCATATGTGAATTTCCTTGCCTGGGAATGGGCTTGGGCATGGTTGTATGCTCCACTTATAACAATAGGCCTGTGGAAAAGAGAAGAGAGAGGAGGTGGTGAGATTGATGGAGAGGTTTTCACCTGACTTGAGTGCCACTTGCATGCACGATAGACAGGTCTGCTCTATAGTCACATTGTCATGGTCACAGCCAGTGTGACTGGCGATAGAATGTGCATACATATAGCAGGCTCTATTCCTAAGTGTTCATATGTATAGTATGTAATGCTATAGTGTATGTTAATTTGCCCCAAGTATAAAATCAAGCCCCAGGATGGGCAGTACTACTTAATTAAAGAGTCAAGAGACTGTCACAAGGTATGTCACAGGGCATGTCACAGTAAGTACCGGGTATACAGATTTGGTAACCTTCATGCTAATGCCACAAACTGGACATTACCAAGGCTCCATATTACCAAGGCTCCATCATACCCCAAATGTGTCCTGGTTGTTCACCCTCATCAGATGAGTGCTCTCAGGCAGAGAAATCACCTGTTGAGGTCACCTATTGAAGCTGCACACATAGGTACCCAAGATGCCTCAAGTGCAAAAGTATATACAAATGTGAGTTTGCAGTAGAGCCATCATCCATCATCGTCACACCAAGTTGCAGCCAAAGGAGGCAGATACCAACTATATACTTACATTCATTATGATTGTGTGCTAGTACGAGATCACATGTAAATTGCAAGATATCTTTGTCACTCTAACAGAAGCCTATCCTCTTCAGATCAGGGAAATCATACGAAACAACTCTCAAAATATCGCATATTCTTTCTGTTCCCAGGATCATGGAGGGACATACACATACGCAGCTGTTAGTGTTTCCTCATCCTCATCATTAGCCTAAGGACAAGACTGTTTTTAGTGAGGGGTCCGAACATTACAAAATGCATATACAGCCTACCAAAGTGTCAACCACAATAAACAGAGGATCTTGAGTTGTCCTAGTGCTAGTGCTAAATGAGTATCCATCCACTGCTATAAAGTTTAACAAACGGGTTCTTCCTGGGGATAGATAGAGGGTTCACAGGCTCAGCTTAGATCTTTAGTATTATTTTCCTATCAATACATGCTCTCGTAGTTTCGCTGTGGAATCTGAAGACCATGAATTTGCACAGATGTGTATTCTTCTCACCATTCCTGAACAATGATCACCTGTTTTGTAGCGAACACCTCCCCAATACCCCAATGATTCCTTTGTGTGCCTCTGCCACATCTACAAGTCTGCGCACCGTTCGAACTGTTTTTGACTGGAGAAAATGATTTAATGATCACACGTGGTGGCAAAGTGATAACCTCACCACTCGCAGCATCGTATCATCATAGACGTGGGTGATGGTGTACTGGTTGCGGATAGGGAAGGTAACATATAGTTGAGTATGTCTCCTGAAGCCCTGAAGCGCCATCTGAGAACGCCCAGTATGGAAGCGGAATAGTCTAGCTAGGCATGTAGATGTGAGTTGCTCACTGCAATGTGAACGCCTGCGACCACGTACCTTAGCCTCTGGAATAATATGGGCACACTCTGTATAGACTCCAATGGTCGGCAGATCAAGTTGGGCGATGATATCCTCAGAGGCTCTAGGGTCAATTAGACCCATTACAACACATCTTCCATTGTCTCGAATGAGAGCCTGTGCAAGGCGAGCAGTGAGAAAGAGGGATGAGGAATAAAGTTGTGGTCATTCACTGGCGCAATCTTTGGCATCCTTGTGATTCCTGAGGGTCTGCGCGATGTCGACCTTCATCTCATCCTTCACGACCTCAAAGGAGGGCCTTGAGGTGTTCGCTGGGGCACTTGACCTTTGTATTTCTTGACTGGACAAGATGGAAGATAGATTGGCATGCAGGGAATGAAGGTGGCAAATGGAGGATTCACAGAGTAAGGTGACATAACGCTCAAAGAGTGCTCTGATACCAGTGGGATCCTCGTCGGCTATATGTGGTCCTGCTGGAGTTGAGACCGAAATGCTGCGCACAAAAACTGAATGAGTGTGCATGATCACTTCAGATCTAGAGCGTGCACGACCAACCTCCGTCTCTCACAATCAGATTCTTGAGCTGTCGATGTCCTTCCACATCTTCACATTCCATTTCAACCTCATACAGAGCTTTGCGACCAGGTATGCAAAGACCGATTCTTGAAGGGGAATTCTTTGGCTCCCAGCGACCTCCGCCAGTAACTTTGCAAATGATACTTGACCGACGCAAAGGGTAGGCGTCTAACTCGCCAAAGACTCGGAGGGTTCTAGATCACAGGGCACAGCAACCATGACTGAAGGGAAAGGGAGTTGCCTTGTACTAAGTTGGGAAGAACTCCGCTTGATGCAAACAGCCCTTGCCAAAAGGGTCGACTGCTTGACCGGAGAAGTATAAATGGAGGAAGTCAGAGATGGGGAGGCGGTAGAAGAAGCTAACGTGACCAACATGGGGGTTGATGGTCTCGTGTCAGGGGTACAAGGGGAGCCATGAATTTGGTCCTAGCATTCATCACAAATCTTTTCAAAAGTGACAGGTGACGTAGAACTGTCAAACGCAAAAATAGAGACATGACGTGGAAGATGGAGGAAATCGAGACTCGAAACGTCCAGGAGGTGAGTGAGCCTGGAAGTACAACAGTGACAAAGTACACCGCCACACTTTTCTGCAGTGCTGTTCAATAACATAAGTCATGGCGTCTAAGACAAACAACAAGAGACAAACATGGCAGCGTTCAAGCATGGTAAACTTGACACGACAGTAGAAGTTGTCACAGGTGGAAGCTAGTGTGTCTGGCTGGCAGGGGTGAGATGCTGTGACTTGGTGTTGGACGAGCACACTCACCTTCCACAAGTTCTTGGGGAGGAGGACAGCCAGGTACTCGTTGGCGCGTGGGGTTGTGGATGGGGATGATTGTGCACACTGCACATGCGTAGGTCATAATGAACCTTGTGCAAAAGAAGTCAGACATGGGAGAATGAGACCGACTCTCAGCAAGTACCAGTGAGAAATGGAAGGAGAAAGAGCTAGTGTGACCAGGCTCAGTAATGTGGTTGAGCGGTGCACCCTAGGGTATGGGCGAAAACTCCACGGGCTGTTAAAGCCGATGTCATATCGATAGACCAGAAATCAGAAAATGCACATCCGCGCTTTTGTTTATGTGGCGCAAAGGAGCGAGCGACAAACAAGCGGGCTGCCAAATTTAGCTGTCACTTATGCTGAATGCACACCTGGCGCTGCGGCAAGATCCTCTCACCCACTGACGTCCCCCTGCGACGCCAGCCCAATACATCAATTTTTGGATTCACGGGTAATGGAGCTCGTATGGATAGATGTTGGGTGTCCGTTCAACACAGCAATAAGGTACTATTGACTGCAAATATGCAGACATCTAGTACTGTATGGCTTACATCTACATCGATGGTAGACAGTAGTCTTGGGTGGCCACTTGCCAATGTCCTCCTGGTCATAGAACCCGACTGCCTTGTAAGTCGGAGTATTCGATTGATGGTCTGGTGACTCGTTCCAGTCACTTCAGCGATACCTCTGGATTTCATGTGTCATGACATTAATAGTCACTGTTGCTTCACCACATCAGGGATGTGCTGTCGGTTCCCGGGCATAGGCAAGGTCAACATTTCAACGCTGGTGCGCGAAAGCGAGTGTTCAAACGTTCAAGCACGTTGGGTCAGGCGCTCCATTATATCTCATTTATGGAAGGTGTGGCCGCCTATGTTTGGCACATAAACAAAAGCGCGGATGCACATTTTCTGATTTTTGGTCTATCGATATGACATCGGCTGTAATAACTGGTTAAAAACCTCACCCATAATTGACCAGTAGTTATTAACAGTTATTAACATGGGTCACGTGATTACTTTTTTTTGCCCAGCGCTCCTAGCTACTCTACCAATCCCAAGATGGCGACGAGAAATGGTTGGATAGCCACCACTCCATCGCAGATTTGAGATCATCTGGAACGGGGGCTTGCAAAGAATCACCATAGCAGATCTGCAGGTTACTTGAGTCGATGGCGAGAGTAGTCCAGTGGTTGCCATGAACATGTGCTAGGAACCATATCGTATGCGGAGCATCGGCAAGACGTGTACCAGCATCTCGAATGACCGACTCCTTTTGGGAGTAGTTGGCTTGATTGATGAACATAACACGTAGGCGTGCTCAGAAATAGGTATTGTGGATCCTGTACCTGCGCTCAATAGTGGGGTCCGTGGCTCTGAACTTCTCGAACATTACTCCAAGCATCAAATTGAGATGAGAACCGTCGAGCCACTCTCGTGACGCAAACTGCCTCAGGTCCTGTACATAAGTCCAGTCGCTGAGACCTCCAACCTCAACCCTATCCGCCCATGTAAGCTTTGACAAGTGAGCATTGAAAATCATGGCTTCGTGATGATGTGGAGTGAGTTGCGAGAGGAATTGTTGCGCAACACGCCAGCCCATCTGGCTGGTGTGCAATTCGGAGATGGCTCGCCAGAATAGTAGCAACCAGAAGGGAAAGCGACAAGGATCACTTGTGTGCGCATACACAATCAATCGACTCCCATTTTTCCAAGCATTATCTGCCTGCGAGGAAAGTTGTCGAATGTCGTGGATGGGGGGTAGCAGAAGAGTCTGGAGTGCATCCGATGCTCCGGGTGTGGTCAAGGTGTCGGGCGCAAGTGTGCAAAAGCATTGAATAGGGTTGGCAGACAGCGCTGGGTGTGCGTGGAAGTAGGCGAAAGTCAATGAAAGCGGCTAGAGAGCTTTTCCGGGGGAAAGACTTGGACTTTGATGTCTGGTGGGATTGTGGAAGGCATCTCAATGCCCGCTGAGTCTTTCGAAGGTGTCTCTTCGGGCACGTTAGGGGCCTGTAGTGTGTCCTGGGACATGGTTAATAGGTGCCACAGCGACTGGAGTAGGAAAAAACTACATGGTGACCAGGTGTTGCTCTGGAGACGTCGGGCAGTCGAGAACAGGTATATTGCAAGATCTACAACACAGTGCAGAAGTTTGAGGACGAGAGAACTCGACGCTTGGTAAACACCGAACCCTGGTGGCCCAGGAGATCTGCTATCATAGTCACATGACGGTTAATACCTACCTGCGAACCCCATGGTGGACCCCCCATGTTATTAACCGGTTAATAACCTGCTAAAAACTAACCGGTTATTAATCTTTGGGTTTTTGCCTGTACCCTAGTGCACCCGCAACTTGGCTTCGGCCATGCTTGCATGTAGGGCTGGTCATCTGATTCATGCCACGTGGTACAGGTATGACCCTTTCGCATCTCTTGATGTGGTTCTGTTGCAACCGTCTGACTCCGCATGCATCATCACCGTCGTCAGGGTGTAGTGTTGGGCTGTCCACCACGCATCGTCGGACCAAGTCCAGCATGGCCAGTTCTGTACTCAAACATGTAGGTCTCTCAGCCCACTGTTGATGCTGTCCCGCTCATTTTACGCCAGACCATCACCCTCACGACTTTGCAACAGGTGCAGACAGACACTCTCTTCGCGTTACTCAACCTCAGCGTTTCCCAAGATACCAATCATGCCATCCAGTACCTCCACTCAGCCCAAGTCCGCACCAGCAGTCACTCCTCTCGTCTGGAAAGTCCTAGTCTCAGACCAGCAAACCAAAGATATTCTAGCAACAGTACTTTGTGTCCAAGATCTTTGCAATGCTGGCATGACCCTACATGTGTACGTAGCTTCATCCTGTCCTTCTTCGTGGTCTTCACCTCGCTATAGTCAGCTACCTTCACTGCATCCTCTGTTGCCAGACGTTCCTGCCATTTGTTTAGTTGTGCCAACCTTGGCAGACATACACCGAATATCAGAGAACCACGACAAGTATCTATAGGAATCCTTCCACCTCAGCTTTGTCGAGCCACTATCTCGTGCACTCCTTGAAGAGCTTGCAGCTTCGGTCGCCACTTCTGGCATAGGGGAGTTGGTAGAACAGGTTGGTCTGCTTGCCGTTGTGCTGCAGCAGGTTTTGTGCTGATGGGTTCTGTATCAGGTCATCGACCAGTATCTATTGTTTATTGCCCCATCACCGTCTTTATTCTCTTTGCTGTCACCATTACCGTCTCAAGGGTCCCAAGCAGGCCCATCTCAACCCAAACTGTATTACTCATACAAAATTCCTCAATTCCCCGTCATCGACCGAACAGGAGATCGAGGCTGAGATTGAACATGTTGCCAGTGGGATTTTCAGTGCCATCATGACCGTGGGTGCACGATTTTAGCAATTGCTAAATGTTCAAGAGTACTAATCGATCTGCAGGACATGTTCTAATTGTCCATGCTCCAAGGGCAACGACATTCACAGCTGTGAGTTGGCTGGGGCAAATGCTTAAACACATATAGTTGACAACATACAGCGACCTTTTGTCGAATGCAGCACACTTGAAGACTGCTATAACACAGCTCCCCAAATTCACTAATCCACTAATCGTAAGGCGACGCTTGACATGCACATGAACATTGCCACCGCACTGCTCGAGCAAATCAAGAAAAGAGGTTTGGATGAACTCTTCAGTACTAAAGAAGCGGTCAACAAGCAAGTAAGTATTGCAGGCCGTCATTTATGACTAACCTCATGACCTGAGTTGCTAGACAGTGGCATCAATCCTAGAGCCACTTCATGCGCCCCGACAGGACGGAGTGTTCAGCCCTGAGGACAAGCTCTGGCTTGTACTTGTGTTTTACCTCTCTTCACCTGACAATGCAGTTTCCAAGGACAATATTGCCGAACTGGAGAAAGAACTCAAGAGTGCAGATGCAGATATGGCAGCATTCGACTATGTTCAACAGACGAGAAATCTCGCACGTGACTGTCCCCCACCGTTGTAGGTGGGACATCCACACCGGTCCTTGGTGGTCAAGGGGAACTCTTCGGAGGTTTTATGGCTCTTGGAAACAAAGTTCGCATTACCTTTGTGCTCTCTGCTTGCCAGCTGATTGGTCGTTTGTTTGCAGCTCCCCGACTGCCTGAAAGAGGGGGGGATTGGAAAAACCTGATCTCAGGCGTGAAGAATTTCCTGCCAGCGAACAAACTGCTACCTATGACGCGGCTCACCGAGGCACTAATGGATTCATCGGCTGCATCGCACCAGTCCTTGCAAGAATATTTGTTCCTGGATCCCCCCAACATCTTGGCATACTCAGGGATTGGGTGTCTCTGCAACCGGCGGTGGACCTGGAGTTGGTGGTGCACCAAGTTCTTGCAGAGCACGACGTATGGCATCCACAGATGGTATGGTGTTTGTTGTGGGAGGTGTAGGTTATGTTGAGTATGGAAATCTGGAAGTGTGCAGCCAAGACTGGGAAGCGCCTCGCTCGTGGTGGTACAGATATTATTGATTGTGGCAGTTTTGTTGGCGTCCTGCAAGACTTAGGCGAAGGAATTTCATAGCCATACTACACAATAACTCCAGATCTCACATAGAACAATTGGAACATGATGATTGGAATGACTACCAAGTAGCAAGTTGATTCTGAGATATGCCTCGCATTCAAGTTTGTTGGAGCGCGATAACCATCCCGCGTGACAAACAAGTACAAGCTATGCTTGGCTGGAACGTACCGAGCTAAGACGGTTATATATCTGAGTCGTCATTTGCAATAGTGTACAAGTATTTAAGGTCGGCCTGTATTTAGGGGATAAATAACGATTCGTGGTCCCCGGCCCTCACAAGGGCTCTCCTCGTCTGACTTAGATTAGTCCCCCACTCAAATACTTGCCCTCTAACAAAGTTGTGATGCATAGCGTAGTGAGCCTAATTCAACTCCCCTTTTACCCTTGCCCAGCACCCTCCTGAGCTCTAGCAAGACTTCCGCCCACTCTCCAGAGCTACATGGCCAGGACGCGATACATCTCGTGTTCACACAAGAGTTTTGGATGCAGGAGCGACCCGGTCAGAAGGTGCAAACAGCCCAAACGGCAGTACACCATCAGCGTGCAGATGAACAGCTAGCCGCGGCTTGAGCTTGAGCTGTCCTACAAGGCAACCGCACTAATCCTGTATCTGGGTAACTAAGCTAATCTCGTCCTTGGACATCCAGACCTCCCTATACCTGAGTACCAAATACTACCTTTGCTAGATCATCCTGTTTCACACAGTGGATCCAAGTCTCCTATCTGCGACCAAAGTCTCTTGTTGCACGCCCAAGACCATCAGAGAGAGGCTCTGAAGACCGGTACGGATCTCTCCCACGTCCTTCGTGTTCTGACCCTGTGCTTTGTGTAGGGTTGCTATCTCATCGCGAAGCATCTTGATCTCACCATTCTGGTCCTGGACCATGTGGTGGGTGTTATTGACTTCTTCCTGCAATCTCTGGGGTATCGCAACGGGCTTGGAAGTTGTAAGCGAGAATCGGCTTGTAGGGACGGAGTGCATTGGTGCAGCATTATTGAACTGTTTGCCAGCGCCAGGTTGTTGACTGGTATTCGCCTTTACCAGGGGACGCGATGAAATCCACGGTCAGATTTGATTATGGCAGGATCAAGACACACAACTGAAAGTCCTGTGTTCATTTTGGTTGGAAGATGGGGAAAAGCTGCCGGAGATACAGATGGAGAGGCAGGGGAGGGTGCAAAACACCACCAACGAAGGCGAACACGTCTGCATTTGGAGAAATCAACGCATCCTCTTCCCTGCCTTGCTCGAATTAGGAGGCAGTTCGTGTGGCACGATCAAAATGTGTACTGTGCAGGTTGAAGTTGAGGAAGCATGGATGGGGACCAAGCTCAAGGTGCTCACGTGTTATTTTGGGGGCCTCGTGGAGGGCCAGCAACACTTGTTTCGATCGTGAAGTCGACAATGCATCACGGAACAATAGTTTGCTGTGGTGATCCGCTCTGTGAGAAGCACACCGCCAACGTCGAACCTGCTTGTGTGACCGATGACATGTATGACATATATCACCGCCAGATAATACATGCTTGCACAGCAATGCATTGAAAATGGATTCGCCACGATAGGTCAGCTTCATCTCATGCTTTTCAAAAAAAAAAGCTTCTATTCGAGATAGAGAGTCAGGGCATACATGGATGCTTTTACGCTGGGACTCTCAGAGCATTGGATGGATGAGCACCTGCATATTCATTGTCTACTGTGCCATGTTCCTCTCAGCTCTTCAGAATAACGACGTGCGTGAGAGCACAGTTAAGATTAAGGTCATGCTCGCCATAGTGCTGTCCAACTTGGACGACGCTACCCATACCGTTCTCATACATCATGCAAGTTTGGTGGTGAGAGAAACACATCAATACATCGTATATAACGTTCCTTGGTGGGCGAGGCAATGATCCCCCCCACTCTCTTGTTACCTCCTGAACCCATTAATGGTTCTTTCCTCCCCCCACCCACTCCCATGTGCCGAACCCATTTCCTGGCACACAACGCAGTGTGTCCTCATTGCCAAGCACACACACATCCCTCGGCTAGCAGTGTCACACCATCACCATCAGCCCACCAAAGTTCAAATGCGCATGCAACCCTATGCCACGTACCCAATTCCATCACACCAGCTCCTGTTCCTGTCCCTGGTCTAGGCTCTGGTTTTGGTCCAAGTCTTGGCCAATGATGCACACTGACGTAAAGCACACTTCATCAGGGTCTCCGCTCACCGGTGACACAAACTGATGCACGTTGAGCACCAGTCGACAACCCTGTTGTGAGACGTCATTTATCATCGTCCGTGACCACAAGTCTACTCACACATATTGACAGAATGGACAAGACCCAGCTATGGTACGTGTTAAAAGAGTACGACAAGATGTGATGCATACTTACTAAAACATGATGCCACTGTATTCGGTATTGAGCATGAGGTATATGAACCTCGCAACGAGCAGCGCTAGCCCAGCGTAAGCGACGGTGCAATGGGGAATGGTGGAACGCACCCAGGATCGTAAACGACGCAACGCTGCCCTCCCTCGTCACGAATACTACGAGTGCAGACCGTTGTGAACGAAGTAGTGGACATTGTTTGTACAGTGTGAGGATGATAATGGAGAGTTGCGTGGCTAGTGCAGCAACACTGCGAATGCGCACATGATTAGATCTAGTCCCTCCTGCCGTTGAGTAAGGGTTACCTAAAGAGTACAAAGAGGAGTGGTGGCTTCTTGAACAGGCAGAGTTGGTTAAAGTAGGTATCCCCTGTGATGACGCTGGTGCTGACAGCGGAAGCAGAAACCTCAAGAACTGAGAAGAGCGTGAGGGGAAGGAATGTCCTTCTGCTACGACCCGAGAGTGCATACACTGTACGATTCGTCACAGTGGGTCACACGAGAGAGAAGTAAATGATACCTCTGGCCATGAGCAATCCCTCAACGATGGCGAGGAATATCCCGATGGAAACCCCTTGGTAGGCGAGCCACAGCCGACACGTGGACAATTGAAACTGAGCATACTGTTCCATTCGGCGAACAAACAAGATGTTGACTCTGTTCAACTCGCTCGTCGGTGATCGTGGCAAAAAAGCGGGATGTTGCACACACATTTGGCAGACAAAGGCAGCATAACGGCAAATGAAGTAGACCCATTTGTATGTCGCCGAACGAGGTTGGCTGGCAGCGAGGATGAGGGGTTGGGTAGGAGCGACCAAAACACACGCACGGCCATATCCAAGTGACCTCCTGGTCAAGACATATGAGCCAATCCCACACGGGGAGAACCAGTGCTGCCCCTGCATAGACAACACTGTCAGTACGCCCACATGACACACTACATCGAACCTACAGGCATAAAAGGCTGTGATGTGGGAGACCTGATAATCTTGCACTGTCAGTCCATCTATCACCACCACTCCGTTGAATGAGCTGAATAGACGCAAAGGGGGGAATGTGCGTCGTACACAAGATGGGTGCTACATAAGTGCTAGCACTAGGCGCACCGTACATAATGGATGCTGCCATGGACTGCACCAGGCCACAAAAGCTTGCCCAAATAAGCAGCAGCGTGCTTCTACACACGACATGAGGGCCGCATACATACGTGTGTCAAACGTGCGTAGGCAAGACGTTCTCCAGGGGAGAACGGGTTGATCTGCAGATGCTGGTTGCCTAGAATTGGACCTTTAAACTTTGTAGGAATTGATGAACGTTGCTGGTGTCCCACCTTTTATCTGAACTAAAGACTGTGACAGCCCAGTGTTGGTGTCGTATTAGTGTGTGGTGAGGTTGAGCTGATTTGCAGGAGGCATCGTCCTGAGCTTGACCTGATGGATCAAGCACCGTGAGAAACTGGGTACATCACTCCTGCTTCTGTACGTAATCATCAATGCCTTTACACATTCCTCTCTTCTTCTCCTCTCGCTCGGCTCGCTCTCCTCCCCGCTGATCATCGACATCCCGACCATGTCTGCTGTCGCCAAGTTATTCGCTCAACCCATCACACATGCCCTCATTCCCATCCAAAGCCGGTGCCAACATTCATACCGGTGACAACGAGGTCGCCGACCTCTTTGACGTCCAGTTCTTCGTCCATGACATTGTGCCCTCCCTCTGTGGCCGCGGGACACTCCCAACAACCATGGTCCTCTCCAAGGACCCCATTCTTGCAACTACGTGCCAAGACAAGAAACTTCGTCTCTTTGATCCCTGCACTGGTGGCAACCCCTCCATGTCACCGAGGGGCATTGTAGCATTAAAGGCACCAAAGTGGTCTGGATGGGAGAGCATGATCACATTGCAACCACTGGCTTCAGGAAGATGAGCGACAGGCAGGTCAGCATATGGGAAACTGGGGGACTCAGTAACGCGAAAACTCTTACCATCGACCAAAGCACTGGAGTCATCATGCCATTCTGGAGCGACAATGGCATCCTATTCCTTGGTATGTCTACTTTTCTCCTGACGCTCCTCATGTTCCTGATCACCTTCATGACAGCTGGCAAGGGGTCTGTCTCTTGTTGATAATGTCATGCTTGTTGTTGACTTGGTGTTTGACAGAGATGGAAACATCTGATATTATGAGTACGTGTCTGACTCATTGTACTCTCTCGTGGAGCACTTGACGTTGAACCCACAGCGTGATGTGGTTCCTTCCTCGACGTGCACTGGAAGTCTCCAAATGCGAAAGTGCAAGGGCATTCAAGGTCACAAGCAATGGGGTAGAGCCGATCACATTTATCGTCTCTCGTTGGTGAGTACATAACGGGCTTCAATTTCCACTTTTCTCTTCATTTAACTTTCTGCTATCACAGGCCAACCCCTTCCAATCGAATATCTACCCGTCTGCACCATCTTCGAAGTCATCCTTGACTGCTGCCGAGTTCTTCGCGGGAAAGACTACCCTATGAAACCTTTTTAGCCTCAAGAACGGTGCCATTTTGCCAGAAATGACGCACCACCCACTCTAGCTGCAATTTCCGTTCCGCCTCCACCTCAAGCACCAGCACCAGCACCCCCATCAGCCCCGGTACCTGAACCAGCTTTTACCCCTGCCATGTCAAAATCAGGCATGGTGGCCCCTGTGTGTGCCAGTTCACTTCCTGCTAGTACTCTGTTCATGGACTCTCCTGGAGGCAATGTGCGTCCTTGATCAAATATTGATGACAGTCCCGTCCAACTCAACATTTAGCGCTGTTTGACCCTCCTCCATGTCTACTTTACCCTCCGCAACCAGCAAGCGTTCAAGCGTCTCCTCGAACGGGACCGCTCAGCAGCCAACCCGCAGGCTGGCCAGAGCAGGAGTGCCAGCAAATCATGGACGCACAAGAACATTGCCTCTGCCTTCAACCAGCTTGGCGTCAACGCATTACATGAAGCTCTGGAATCGGCAGCAGGTTCATGACAGTTCGTATACCACCCAGAGCAGTCTGTCTGGTATGCTAGATATAATTGCAGGCGAAGGTCCTGGTGCTTTTTACAAGGTGAGCGTCAATTCATGTCTTGGATTATGATAGTCCAACTGAGCGACTGGCGACAGGGTGATTCCATCGTTCGCAAAGTCCAGTATCCTTACACATACGGATCTCGAGGAATACACGGTCAAAGTCGAATGTGCACTCGAAGAAACCTACAACGATAAGAAAGTGCACACTTCACATGCTCCTTCTTGTGGACCTGTACTTCTCCACATGCTAAACCTCCTTGAGCGATGTGATTTGGTTGGTGAGGGTCGGACGCCGTTAAATGTACATAGAATTGTCGAAGCGATGAAGTGTAAGTCCTTTTTTTCTTCAGAAGCATTGGCTGTTTCTAAATGGCAGTTCCACTCAGTCGGATTTGCAACATGGTAAGTTGAGAGGAATGCATCCTCCATGGCCAACTCTGATGGTGCTTTAGATCAAGATGAGGAGACCTCCTACGCAGGTGATAAGTCTCATGTCAGCGAGATCTCTACCAAAGAATTTGCTGATCAAGCTGCTATGAACCTTACCAACGTAAGAGCCTTGTGCGAGTTGGCTTTCGGTTGTTGCTGATATTGCCATCAAGGATTGGACTCATCCACCGGAATACTACAAACCTGAGTCTGATGTCAAGATCAAACATGGCACCATACGTATCCGACCTTATGTAGACCTTAGCCTTGGATGAATAGATGCATATCTCTATGGTGGATGAGAACGGTATGGCTGTCACATTGACCTCCACCTTGAACTGGATGTTTGGCTCCCAAGTTCATCCTGAACAACGAAGTGACATCCGTGCCACGGCATATGTTGAAACCTGTTTCTGGATTGATATTCCATGTAGATGGACGACTTCTCCATACCTGGGATTATGAATAAGTTTGGTTTATGGACATCTGCATGTCAGTCTCCTTCCTCCAAACTATCCATTTTCAGAATGTGACCAGCCGCTAACCCAGACAACTACCTGGAGCCGGGCAAGCGACCACTATCCCTCAAGTCACCCACCATCATAGAACATGCCAATGGATCATTTTACCTCACTATCGGTGCTTCAGCAGATCACTAATCGTCTCCTCCGTCCTCCAAACATTCCTGGATTTAGGCTGGGGGATGGACGCCAGCCAAGCTGTGGCATATAGATGCGTTCATCATCAACTCTATCTGGACTAGGTTGACACCTACGAAATCCTACCGGAATCGGTTCTACAGGGCCTCCGGGGCCGTGGGCACAACATAAAGGGATAAAGGGTGCGTACGGCGCTGACGAGTAGATATTCGTGACTCATGTTGACCTTCCGGCATTCCAGTTACAGCGTTGGATATCAATCGCTACTCCTCAGCAGTCCAGGTCGTTTTGAGTGAAGGTGGCAAGATATACGGTGCGCTGCGCTTTGCGTGTTTTCCCACAATTATCAATGTTCTACGGCAAGTGACTCAGGAAAGAAAGAGATCGCCGTGGGATATTAATAGGCATACGGACTCAGAGGACAAAAATTCAATCATAACTCTGGATATTAACTTGTTGGCGCACGCCTGCTTCCGATTGTTTGTAACTTCGGAACTTTTTTGCCACATCTGGTGCCCATCCTTTGCTATTACTACCTTTGTCTTTTCGTTTCCTTGTCATATACAGCAGATGTCATATCAATAGACCAAAAATCAGAAAATGTGCATCTGCGCTTTTGTTTATGCGCCAAACATAGGCGGCCACATGAGCGCCTGACCCAACGTGCTTGAACGTTTGAACGCTCGCTCGCACACCAGCGTTGAAATGTTGACCTTGCTATGCCCGGGAACCGACAGCACATCCCTGATGTGGTGAAGCATACCAGCTTGAACGTATTGTGACCCAGCACTTACTGTGACAGACCCTGTGACAGACCTTGTGACAACCTCCCAGTGCTTTAATTAAGTAGTGCTGGCAAGTCTGGGGCTTGATTTTATGCTTGAAGTGGATTAATATACACTATAGCATTACACACTGTGAATATGAAAGCTTAAGAATAAAGCCTGCTGCGTGTATGTACATTCCATTGCCAGTCACTATGACTGTCACTGTCACCATGACTGTGACCGTGATTCAGACAATGCTGACTACAGACGATGGCACATTTGGTCTACTCATCATAGATGCATTTGTCTCCTACACAGTTGAGATCAAGCTGGTCCCCCCCATGCATGCACACAAAGCCAGTAGGTCCCACTCTGAACACCACATCTGCCACCATAACCATCTTTTTACAGAAAACATGTTGCCAATCATCATGATCCTATAACGTTGATTATGCATGCCTGCCAGCGTTAACGCTGACTGCATGGTGCATGGAGAGTGTGAGGGATTCAATCTTCACAACTCCTGATCGTACTGAAATGGTAATGACATCAGGGAAGACAAGGCTGATCGTGCTGGACTGGGTTGCACGCTTGCAATATCCACAGGGAACCCCAGCAACTCTCTCCATCACCCAGTACATGTCCAGGATCTCCTCCGATTCCATCTATTCTTTTGTGGCATGACGAAAACAGGGGCCATTTGCCAGCATGTATTTCATTGTCCCTAGCTCACCCACCCACCTCGCAAGTCCATTGACGTACTCCACGATATTCAAATGTCAAAGTCTTCTCTCCTCTCAGTCTGGTTGGTGAGTCACTTCCATTTCGTTCTTATTTGCCTATTTACTTCTCTTGATGAAGTGGTGGTCAGCGGATGAAGGAGAATGTGTTGTCACCCAAAGTCAACATGGTAAATGAGGTCATCTAATGAGAACTGCCATGGAGGACATTACCATAGGATGAAATTGAAGCCACACTGATGTTGCCTATCCTACGTCATGCCAAGATCCCAGAGTGGCCGCTGTGATTGTGATCAAATCATCCTCAGGATCCTAGCAAATGCACCAATTTGAAAACTCTGCACAACCGACTTCTCCAATTGAGCTGAGGTAGGAGGCTTGGCAGATATGGAAAGACACTGGCTGCATTCAATTTACTGATCCAATACACTGTGCTAACCTGAGCAGCTCTGTATGTCACTAAAGGTGTGACTATGTGACTAGATGCAATACTGTCACTAGACGCGTCCAGCAATTAACTGCGACCTTCTGCTTTTTCTATAATACTCCAATCAAAATATCTGGTATGCCAGAATACATAGAAGTCTATTCACACTCCCTCTATTTGACCCACCTTATTAATGTTGCACTCCAAAAGGATAACACTGACTTCACAGTCCTGGGACTTTGGGCTGACTGCACGAAGGAGGAGGCACGTCGTTCAACAGCCCCATCTCTTGCAAGACAAGGACATGTACATCCTCTCGACAACACCTGTAATTATGTCCATGGTACCAAAGGTCACCAGACAGCTTTATACCCGCCCTCTCTTCGTGTGTCTGTACACAACCCACATCCACCTCTGCTCAGCACTGGTCTTCTACGTCTAGATGGTCCGGAATCCATTGGTGTGACAAATCGGGCAATGTTGCTCAATTTTGGGCCATTACAACTTTCAGTAAGTTGGAGCGCATTGATTGTTGTCCCTACTAACTGTGGTCACTGCAGGTTGCATTCCTCACACACACATCCGTGCAATTATACCCAAAGTCTATATGGGACTCATCAGTACGAACAGTGTCAAAGACAGTTTGTGTTCTTTACTGTTTCTCTTTGGCCCACACTGAATCTCACTCTCACTGTCAACAGATTCGCAAATTTCACATTGGACTTGCCTTCGAGTTCAAGCAATATGTCCTTGCATTCATCACACTTGATCTCGTGTTTCAGGTGAGCGAAACCCTTGATTGACCTACAGGTCTGACCTCCTGACTACAGCCCATATGGGGAATGAATGATGATGAACTTCCCAGCCGTTACCCTGATGTTTTCCTGCAGCATGAGGAATTTCTACTTCTCATTGCAAAATGGGTAGAAAGCCGGGCCTCATGCAGTCGTAACCGCCTTGCGCTGACAGCTCTTCGTGACCCAGAGTGGCATGGAATTGGTGTGTACACGGCGCTGGAGGTGTTTCTTATTGCAGGTGAGCTTAACCTAATGACAACTCTGAATTGTTGCAATGCTCTAATCCACTCTAATTCATGCCTAAGGAATATCGCCTTTTGCACTTGAGCATGAAGTGTTTGACAATCCATCACGTGTAGTCCGTTTATGTGATGGCTTTTTTGCATTTGCACACCGTGCACGGGCTGGAAATGAGCTGTGGTATGCAAATTCTTTACATTAACATCATGCAACTGGATTCATCAGTTGGTTTGGTCCAATAGGGAACTCTTGCGGCCATGTATACGGGATGGCATCATTGCTCCAACTGTTGAACAGCGACACAGGTTCTGTTGGTCATAACTCCCAATTCAATGACTAACCAGTTCCTAAGATATGAATCTTGGCTTTATGTATATGCCAAATCCCGCATGCGATGCAGCAAACGTCTTACAGAGTTGGTGGATGAGTACATCGTAAGTTGTCCTCTAAATTTTTCACTTTGTGCTGCAATACTTTTAGGATACCCTTAACCGTCTCAGCAAGTCAGTGGACTTCTGGGGCAGGAATACCACAGGACTATTTGATATCTTTGAACCAAACCTCATGTGTGCTGCGCTCACTCGAGAGAACTATAATCTTGGACATCTCATTTTTGGTTCTGCAGAGTGGAGCTGCCTATCTTTCTCCAACGTTCAAGATGCTTTTGACCACAATGACCCCTTGACTCAGATGTTTGAAAGGAGAGGTGAGTAAATGTTCCATTTACATTCCATATCTTTCCTTAACTCATTAATTAGGATTATTAAATGTGAATGTGAAGACGTTTTTAAAGCCTGGCTTCTATGCTACCTTGTTTTCAGATGATGTGACTGACCACTACCGGCCTATTTATGCATATGTCGGTGACAAGCAAATGTGGATGCTAACTCCCAACTTCCCAGAAAACTCCCGAGCATTTTTGAATAGACATGGCTGTCCATCTGAACTGTAAGTACGTTATACTATATCATAATCATCTCTCCTTTTGATGCATGGATGTAGTCCTGCCTGTGCCCTCAAGATTGCTCTTCAGACTCCCAAAAAGCGTCAAGCCCTACTCTTCAAGACAATTGTGTCCCGCAATAGCACAGATGTTGCGATTGGGCCACTAGAGTACTGTGGTCATGCCATTGCTATTCGCAGCAACACTGGAGCTATAATGTAAGTCGGTAGTTACCCTGTATACATGGTCTGACTCCTTTCCTCAATCTAATTTTGGCTCTTAGGCCTGCTCTCTGTCGTGCTAATCCAGCATTACCTGCTAGAATATTGATTCGTGAATTTCGGGGCCAGAAGCGCCGTGCAAGCAAGTTAGAAGTAGAAGGGAAGTCCAAGAAGAAAATGGGAGCAAAAATGAAGACCAATCTGGAGAGAGATGCTAGCAACTTGCTTGAGGAATACCAGCAGTATCAGTGTTTGGCACCATCATCAGAGACTGAGGAGGCTGAGGAGGACATTCGCAAACGGAAGAAATCTCGCATTAGTTCTGACCAATTCATCTCTCAACAATCTTCCCTTATTGTTCAGGAGCTAGGTAGAGGAGGTAGGGCCTCGCGCAAGTGCGCATAGTGCTTTGATATATTCCACTAGATCGATGTAATTACATATCTCTCGGTTTCGGTTCATGGACTCGTTCTCACTCTTTCTTTGCACACTCTTTCATGCGTTTTTATTCCCTTTTCTCTCATCATCTGCAGGCTTTACTGCATGCATTAGATTGTCGCACAGGGCATACAAGATTGACATTACATGTGTTGCTCATACACTTCAGAATAAAACCAAGCTTGCCCACACACGCGACATTACACGTACATGTCGTCCTTGTCATCTTGTGTCTGTGCGCGCCATTTGGGCCGTGCGGCCAGGGCTGTGCTCTCCGGTTCTTCGGCCTCGTGTGTCTGCGCCTTTTTGCATGCCATTGTGAATGGGATGTGAGAGGGTGGTGTGAACAACAAAGGAAAACGCTCACATTGTCACATTGATGTGTTGCCTTCTTTTTCATTGCCGCCTTTTTCCCATCAATGCGCTTCTCAAATGCCTGGTCTTCCTCACCATGTCGCTTATGTTCACCCAAAATCAATTTCTTCATGAGCACCCGTCACCAAAACAAACACGGCAGACCCACCGACTCAAACTCGTTCAACTCGGTATCCAGCTTGCTCGCCGACTTGTTGGCCCTTGCCTTGGTCAAAATCTCTTGAAAATGGTCATACACCTCCTTTTTGTGCAGCTTGTCCCTATAAAACTGCAGGCGCTCCAATGAGCTGTTTCACCAAGTGCTCTGACCTGAACGGGAGGAGCGCGAGGCAAAACACAATATTGCACCATTGACAGGGTCCTCTGAGAGGCGGAACTGCTGGCAGGGCCTATCGACAATGTTTTCCACTTGTTT
Source organism: Bothia castanella (assembly GCA_038089595.1). NCBI lineage: Eukaryota > Fungi > Basidiomycota > Agaricomycetes > Boletales > Boletaceae > Bothia > Bothia castanella. The sequence continues at coordinate 38,155 of JBBPLB010000021.1, forward strand.
TTCCTGTGGAGAGGGGATGAGGGTGAGTCAGTGTGACGGACAGGGCTTACCTTTTCGATAATGGAGAAAATGTAGTGCATCGTGATCTGAAACACTTTTTCTTTGATGGTATGTTTCCCAGATGACAAATGACAAATGACCAGTGCTCCCCATGAGCTCAGAATGAACCCAAATCGGATGCAGTGATCACTCACCGTCTGGCAAGTTGTTGAAAATGGTATTTTTCTTGGTAGACAGCCCCGTAAAGAATAGCTAGGTCAAATTCGACACCCGCAGCTCGTCGTCCTCCAAACACTTGGCCATCTCGCCTAGCTGGC